>QXEO01000257.1:238141-255636 GCA_007115705.1 Dactylis glomerata
CCACCTAAAGAAATCCCACATGGATATGTGTGCACATACGTGCCGGACTGCAACAGCCTGACGCGCACGAACCAGATTGCAACCGCAGGGATTTCTGGGGCAGGTGTTTCTGGAGTAGGGATTTCGGGAGCAGGGATGTCCGGGATGGACGCTGATAAACAGGCGTGGCTAGCTAAGTATGCCACCGGAACGAGTCATGAGAATTTAGCCCCTGCAGCTCAAACGGTGGAGCAAATCAGTACCATCTTGAGAGACCAGTTCGGCTTCGTGCCGAAGAGGAGAACAATCGGCTATTCCAAGCCGTACCCCAACGAGTATGATCTGATTCCGCTTCCACCCAAGTATCGGCTCCCTGAGTTCTCAAAATTTAATGGTTCAGAAGGGTCTAGCTCGATCGAGCACGTGAGCCGATATTTGGCACAGTTAGGCATGATTTCAGCATCGGATCAGTTACGCGTAAGGTTCTTTGCGCAATCTCTGACAGGACCAGCTTTTGGGTGGTACACCTCGTTGCCACCAGATTCGATCCGGACCTGGAAGCAGCTGGAAGAACAGTTCCATATTCAGTATCATTCAGAAGCTACCGAGGCTGGCATTGCCGATCTGGCGCAGGTGCGGCAGAAGCGGGGAGAAACGGTAGCCGAGTATATTCAGCGTTTCAGGACTGTCAAGAACCGATGTTATTCGGCTCGTTTAACTGAGAAAGAAGCAGTCGAGCTGGCCGTGTTGGGTCTCTCAGCACCGATCAAGGATCTGGCTTTCCAAGTAGAATACAATTCACTGGCGCACATGGTCCAGAAACTGACAATGTATGAGCAGCGCCACCCTGAGTTGTACCAAGACAAGTTCAAACGTCCGATAGGCCTGGTCGATACAGAAGAAGAGGATCTTGTAGAAGACCAGGAGATAGCCGTGGCTGAATGGGCTCGGGGAGCAGATCCTGTGTCCTGCAAATGGGTGAAACAGCAAGGGCCTGCAAAAGGGTTCGACTTCGATGTAAGCAAAGCTGAGCAGATATTCGATTTACTGCTGAAGGAAAAGCAGCTGAAGTTACCCGAAGGCCATAAAATCCCTACGGCGCAAGAGATGAACGGGAGATCATACTGCAAGTGGCATCACTCGTTCACCCACACCACCAATGATTGCAAAGAGCTACGTCGGCAGATCCAAACGGCGATAGAACAGGGCCGTCTGATCCTTGGGCAGTTCGCCATGAAAGTGGACACAAACCCGTTTCCTGGCATCAACATGGTAGAGCACAGCCACTCCACGAGGCGTCAGCTAGATTTCTCGTTCGATATTAACATGGCAGGGCCTGTGTACCACCATGGCAAGTATAAGGAGGAAAGCGGCCACTCCCGGGGCAAAGAAAAGGAAGAGGCCGGTCCACGCGACCGGCCCCGTTATGATGATAGGCGGTATATAACCGAGGAACAAGTGAGAAGCGTGCGATATCAGAAGCCACACTCCACGCATCTCCTTAACAAGTATGAGCGTCAGTATGACCGACGTCGGCAGTACGACAGAGATGATGAAAGAGATCGTCGGACCGACGCATACGATGGGAGATACCGTCGGCATGATAGAGATGATGAAGGATATGAGCACCGCGCTAGGGGAAGGTCAAAGGAAAAGGAAGGCGTGGATAAACATTGGGATTGTCCTTTCTTCAAGTACTGTTGGGATGCGGGAATGAGCCGATTGCCTACAGTCGACAACTGCCCGGAATGTGGACAGCAGAAGGATGACACAGGTCCAGTTTCAGTGTTCAAGCGTCTAGGGCCTCTCCGGCCTCAGAACAGACAAGAGGAGTCATCTCGAGCAAAAGATCTCGAGGAGTCAGAGGATGAAGAAGAAGATAGATATCACCGGCCAAGGTGGTGTCCCGATGGACTCAGACACACCCAAAAGCGTAGAGTTCAGCGGCTACGTAGCTTGGAGGAAGCCGAAGCGCAGTACCTCCACACTTTAAGGAAAGCCCGGCCTGATCTGGCCGTGAAAATTCAGCAAACCTTGGAGACGGAGGCCCGTCCAAAAAAGAAAGAGTGGCGCCCCAAACCAGTAAAAGCCGATGCGAAGACATCGGCTGGCACAAACATGGTGTTCATACTTCCGTCAGAGTTTTGCGCTCCAAGAACCGAAGAACTACCAGTGGCACAGTTTGACTGCGGCCCACGGCCGGTTATCTTTGAAAAGCCACGGGAGAAGGGCTACAAACATCTGAAAGCCCTGTACCTGAGAGGTTATATCAATGGGCAGCCTGTCCGCAAGATGTTGGTTGACACCGGAGCGGCAGTCAATATAATGCCATACTCCATGCTGCGGCGTTTGGGACGCTCCACTGCAGATCTGATCAAAACCAACGTCACGCTAAGCGACTTCAACGGCCAAGCTTCAGAAACGCAAGGCGTTCTGAACGTGGATCTGACCGTGGGTAGAAAAACCATCCCTACGTCGTTCTTCATTGTTGACAGCAAAAGCACCTACGCTGTCTTGCTGGGAAGGGATTGGATTCACGCTAACTGCTGCATTCCATCCACGATGCACCAATGCCTGATACAGTGGGATGGAGATGAAGTGGAGGTCATTCATGCAGATGATTCGATCGAGATCTCAATAGCTGGCATGAACATTTGGGACGCAGAAGACCAAGAGCCGATCTCTGGAGTCAGTCTAGACGGCTGTGAGCGCATTGAAGCTACAAAAAACGGGGTGAGGCTGGTCTTATCCACTGGCCAGACAGAGTAGCAAAGCCCACGATTGTGCGTGGTAAGGCCGATCCCTGCGATCGGCCACAAAAATAAAAAGCAGTGATCTTACGACAAGCATGTCATGTAGTCGTAGTAGGGAGATTCCCTACCATTGTAGAGCACAAATAAGTTGTGAACCTTCCTTGAGTAATGCAATCAAAAAGGGGGCCGATTCCGGCAATCGGCCCAAATTATCTTTGTTATCCTCACCAAACTTTTGGCCTGTGTTTAGCATCGATTTAGCAGGTGACGGAAAGCTGGGGTATGGGTTTACATCCGCTGATGAGCTAGAGGAGATTGACATCGGTCCTGGGGATAAGCCACGACCGACATTTATCAGCAAAAAGTTAGATCCGAATCTGCGGGGTCCGATGATAGCTTTGTTGAAAGAATATCCAGATTGCTTTGCCTGGGACTATACGGAGATGCCCGGGTTAGACAGGAGCATCATTGAGCATCGGCTCCCGCTTAAAAAAGGGTTTCGGCCATTCCAGCAGCGAGCACGACAGATGAAGGCCGAAATTTTAGAGGAAGTCAAGAAAGAGATCGAGAAAATGTTGAAAGCTGGGTTCATCAGGCCATGCAGGTATGCTGAGTGGATTTCTAGTATCGTACCTGTAGAGAAAAAGGATGGCCGATGGCGTGTTGCCATAGATTTTCGGGATCTCAATAGAGCCACTCCAAAGGATGAGTATCCGATGCCGGTAGCAGAGACATTGATCAACGCAGCTGCTGGTCATAAGGTCTTGAGCTTTATGGATGGCAATGCCGGTTACAATCAAATTTTTATGGCTCCAGAAGATATACACAAGACTGCATTCAGAGTCCCAGGTTCGGTGGGGTTGTTTGAATATGTAGTCATGACATTTGGACTAAAGAATGCCGGCGCCACATACCAAAGAGCCATGAATTACATTTTCCATGATCTGATCGGCAAGCTGGTGGAGATTTATATCGATGACGTGGTAGTCAAGTCTGCTTCAGTACAAGGACACTTGGACGATCTGCGACGCGTCCTGGACCGAACCAGAAAATTCGGGCTACGGATGAATCCAAAGAAGTGTGCCTTCGGTGTGACGGCCGGTCAGTTCTTGGGTTTCTTGGTCCATGAACGCGGAATTGAGATCGGCCTGAAAAGTCAGGAGGCAGTGCGAACAATGAAGCCACCTACCATGAAGAAAGAACTGCAGTGTCTCATCGGCAAAATCAACTTCGTCAGAAGGTTCATCTCCAATCTGTCAGGAAGAATAGAGCCGTTCATGGGACTAGTGAAAATTAAATCTGATGAGGAGTTCCGCTGGGGGACAGAACAACAACGAGCCTTCGACGAGATCAAAGAATATCTAACGAAGCCGCCAGTGTTGGTTCCACCGCAGCAGGATAGGCCGTTCTACATTTACTTGTCGGTGGCTGACACGTCCATCGCCTCGGTGGTGGTGCAAGTTTATGATGGTCTGGAGCGAGTTGTGTTTTACATCAGCAGAAGGATGCTGGATGCAGAGACAAGGTATCCTGAGATCGAGAAGTTATGCCTCTGCCTATTTTTCACCTGCACCAAGCTGCGACACATCTTGCTGTCAGCAGAGATTATCATCATATGCAAATCAGATGTCATAAAACATATGTTGTCGGCTCCTGTGTTGAAAGGCCGACTCGGCAAATGGATGTTTGCATTATCGGAATTTGATATCCGGTATCAACCCGCCAAAGCGGTTAAGGGACAGGCGCTGGCCGATCTTATTGCTGAACGAATCAACACCGATATAGCAGCACTGTCTGTACGTGCATGGGCTATGTTTTTCGATGGATCGGCTTGTGATGATGGTTGTGGCATCGGCATTCTACTCGTGTCGCCCCGGGGGGGCAACATATTCCTTCTCCATCAGGCTATCTACCCCTTGCACCAACAATGTCGCTGAGTATGAGGCAATACGCAAGGGAATGGAGTTGCTCATTGAAGCCGGAGCAGAAGCAGTGGAACTTTTTGGAGACTCCAAATTGGTGATTTCCCAACTCACGGACGAATACAAGTGTGAGAGCGAGTCACTCTTCCCATTATGGTTGCAATGCCATGAGCTGATGGCACAGTTCAGGTATCTAAACTTTAACTGGATCCCGCGGTCGCAGAATACCGAGGCGAATGATCTTGCACAGATAGCTTCAGGCTACAAGGACATAGCAGATGGAACTGATGTTCAGGTACAGTTCCTGGAGGCGGACGACTGGAGAGCCGATATCTTCAATTACTTGAAAGATTCGGCTCGGGGGGCACCTAAACGGATAAGGTACAAGGCCATGAAGTATGTGCTTATTGGGGATGACATGTTCTACAGGACTTTGGAAGGGTTACTGCTCAAATGTCTGGGGCCAGCCGAGGCAAATCGGCTTCTACACGAGGTACACGAAGGCGCCTGTGGAACTCACCAATCGGCTCACAAGATGAAATGGTTGATCAGGCGATCAGGGTTTTATTGGCCCACCATGCTTGAGGACTGTTTTAAGTACTATAAAGGGTGTCAAGCATGTCAGAAATTCGGGAAGATTCAGATGGTACCTGCATCAGCGATGAACCCCATCATCAAGCCTTGGCCATTCCGAGGTTGGGGCATGGATATCATTGGCAAGATCAATCCTCCATCAAGCAAAGGCCACATGTGGATTTTGGCCATTACGGATTATTTCACTAAATGGGTGGAAGCCGTCCCTATGAAGTCAGTAAACTCGAAGGATGTTATCAATTTCGTGAAAGAACATGTCATTCATAGATTCGGGATTCCCCAAACTATCACGACCGATGGAGGTTCGGTCTTCATTTCTCACGAGTTTAGAGAGTTCTGCGAGGACACGGGAATTAAGCTGATCCGATCATCTCCATATTATGCTCAAGCAAATGGGCAAGCTGAAGCGTCCAATCAGAGCCTTATCAAGCTGATCAAGAGAAAAATCGACGAGCACCCTAGGCGTTGGCACGAGGTTTTGTCAGAAGCTTTGTGGGCTTATCGCATGTCATGTCATGGAGCGATAAAAACCTCGCCATACCATCTAGTCTATGGACAAGAAGCCGTATTGCCATGGGAGATTACGGCTGGATCGAGACGTGTCACTTTTCAGAACGATCTAACAACTGAAGAATATGCAGCCCTGATGAGTGACAGTGTTGAGGATTTAACTGAACTTAGGCTGTGGTCGCTTGAGAAAATTAAAGAGAACAAAGCCAAGGTAGCTCGTGCATATAATAAGAAGGTGAGACCAAAGGAGTTCCACGTTGGTGATCTGGTATGGGAAGCTGTATTGCCATTGGGAACTAAGGATGCAGCATACGGTAAATGGTCTCCAAATTGGCACGGGCCATACAGGGTCGACCAAGTTTTAAGGGGCAACGCGTACATGCTTGAGGAGCTGGACGGTGTGAAATTCCCAGTGGATGTCAACGGTCAGCATCTCAAGAAATATTTCCCAAGCATGTGGGATGATGGACAGTGAAATATGGGGGCCGATACATGAAATCGGCCAGTAAAAAAAATATATCCAGATTAATATTTCCCAAGCATGTGGGATGATGAACAGTGAAATATGGGGGCCGATACATGAAATAGGCCAAAAAAAAAACAATGCACAGCCATCGACTCTCGAGGTTCAGACTGTTACGAGCAGGTGTCAGGTTACATGAATAAGCTACTGAAGGAATGCCTCGAAGGCACGGAGGGCGTCAGCACGGACACGATCCACCTCGGCGATCTCGGCTACGTCATCATCGTCCTTGCCCGTCACTAGCTGCTTGCTCAGGGCACGTATTTCTGCCAGATCAGTCTTCAGTTGAGCTTTGAGGCCTTCTGCTTCGTCTTGGGAGCGGGCGATGAATGCTTCCTTGTCATGAATGAGCTTTTTAGTCGCCCGGACCTTCTCTTCGAGATCTTCCAATTCCTTTTTTAAGGATGCAAGCTCGGCGGTGCTGACAGAGGTGTCAGTTTTGGCATCCAGAGACGCCTTTTTCTCATTGAGCCGCTGACATTTGGCTGCAATATCGGCCTTCAGTGGGAGTTGGGCGTAGCGTAGATTGATCCTCTCACGAGCCAACTTCACCCTTGACCCGTAGAAAGACAGAGTCACAACTGGCCAAAGCTTCACCTGCAATGCTACCGGGAGTTGGTCCTTGATTTCGTCAAGAACACTCTTCACCTCTTCAGAACCCTCGACCAACCTCTCGATTGGGGAGGACAACAAGGCTTTGAGACGCTGGAATTGAGGTAGAACAGCGCTTGCTCGTGGTTCATCGTTGGCGGCAGAGGGAGCTGGTTCGATGGATTCAGGGTCGAACGTCAGCAAGCCTGAGATATCACAACCCTGGCAGGCAGAAGTGGCGTCAGTATGCGTCAAATAGGGAAGGATGAGTCGAAAGAAGCGAACATACCTCTCCTGAGATCAGGGGGAAAGCCGACGGCGAGACAATCGGCTCGTGTGCTGTTGCTGAGGGCTTGGCCAGATTGGCAACCGTTTCATCTACACCTTCAGGGATTACTAGATCCAGGCTTGCGGAAGGCATCGGCACTTCCCCGACTTCCCCACTAGAAGTGTCATTCGTCTGCATGAAAGGTGCTTAGCCGATGTGAATAGCAATGAATCGGCATAAAAAAGGAGTGGTAAGAGTATGGAGGATAATTACTTTCGAAGCCTCCTGGCTCGAAGAAGAAGTTTGCAGTCCCCTGCGAGCCCTCTTGGGGCTCACAGCTTGCCCCGCCTCGACTGCTGCTCGGGGGGCAACAGGTTCAGGAATAGGCCTTTTCCTGGAAGCCGATGGTGGCACATCTGGCTGGCTCGGTGTGGTGGTTCTCTCAGAGTCTGCTGAGCTTGAATCTCCTCGATTGGATTGTGTTTCCTCGCTGGAGGTGTCTTCGATGGAGACCTGTAAGAAAGGGAGAGTTGGTAAGCACAAGCATGTTTACAAAGATAAATGAGATCAACCAAGGCATGAATCAGCGTACGTGCGAGCTCTCTGGAGAAGGGCTCCGGCGCCTCAAAGTTTTTTTGGCCACTACCTTCCTCACCGCCGTTCTTGTTTTAGTTGGAACTCGGGAGGCAGCTGACCCGGAAGTTGCTTGGCTCTTGGAAGCCGATTTTGGTGATATCGGCTGGTTCTGCATCATGACCTGTTTCAAAGGTGGCGAGTTTTTGCAGAAAAGGACCACAGGAGCTGGTGGGAGGAATTCGAAGGGGGAGCCATCCTCGTTAGTAGGTTCTGGACCATCTTGTTGCTGCAAGGAGACAGGGCAGGATATTAAAAGAATCGTCGTGAGCTGCACCAAGGAGAAAATTTACAAGTAGCAGTACCTGTTCTACGGGGATGTCATATTCAGCATCGAGCTGTTCCAGCAATGGTCCCAGAGCTCTCCTGAAGGCATGAGTCTTCCACATCGACCACCAGTTCTCAAAACCATCGGTTGATGAAGCGAAGGTGAGGTTGTTAGGAATTGGGATGGTCAGAGCATCGAAGAAAGAATAACACCTCTGACTGGTGAGAGGATCGGGCAGGTCAGCTCTGCTCTCTGTGAGGTGGTGGAGAAAGAAATGAGGAGGTACTTGCCCAAGGCCAAATTGCCGAGCTGCTACGACCGGCTGGTAGAACTCGTATCCAGGCTTGATTATTCTGTTGGATGTGCTCATGCCAACTGGGAGGAAGTAGGGACGGATCACGGTGGAGAATAGCTGCCGAGTGCTAGTGTCATCGGCAAAGTTGTCCAGCCTGAAGGAGATTGGATTTTCAAAATTTTCCGATTCCTCCGTGTAAGGAAAGAAGATAGGATTGTCCAGGCCTTGGAAGAAAATGCTGAACCACTTGGATGCTTCATGAGGGATCAGTTTACTACCTGGCAGGCTATACAGAGCTTGGCCGTAGCTGGTGCATCGGATCTGCTTCCCTTTGGCATCTGGAAAGGTGCAACTTGCCAAAAGGGGGAAGTTTGGGATATGGTTTTGAAAGTACAGCTGAGCCCATAGTTGAATAAACCACCAAGGACCTCCTGTTTTGACTGCTATGTGGGAGGATAGTTTGACAGACATCAACTGGAGATATCGATAGACTTCTCCAAGGAACAGTTTGCCGATGCCAAGTTGAGTGCCTCTGGCAAGTTCATAGGCCAAGGAGAGATAATTCTTGGTTGGGGCAAGGGAAGGGCCACAGAATATGAAATGTTCCAGCCAGAAATTGAGGAAGGCCGTGTGTTCTTTCTCTGTGACAGGGCCCTTAGTTTTCATGTGGCTTCGAAGATAAGCACCCCAGTTCGTGCAATCTGTTTTGGAAGAAAGCTTGAAGGGGACTTTTGGCAGCATAAAAGCAGAGGGGCTGGGTGATGTGACGTCTAGACCAGTAATCATCACCACGTCTAACAGAGTTGGTGTCATGGGGCCATGGCTGAACATGAAGCAGTTCAGAGCATCAGACCAGAAGTAGCCGATGGTTTTTAGAAGATTTTCATGTTTCTCAAGGGGAGACAATGACAAAGTCAAGGCATCGGCTATTCCCGTGGTTTCCCATTGGGATTGGTAAGTTTTGGCTACCCTACTGTACCAAGAAACCCAATATTCGGGAGGATTAGGCCAGGCTCGTAAGCAGTCGGCCCAAGAATCCAAATCTAAGTTTTGGCTTACGAAGGGGATTCTGTTTGCCTCGCAAGAGATCAGATGGGCAGGACTAGATTCTGTACGGGGGCCAAGGCAGAGAGAATTTGGGAGAGAAGGATGCGGCAGCAGAATATCTGAAACCTAAAATTTCAATGATGGGATAAAGCATTAATTCAGGTGTTTGCTATTAATTCTAGCACCGTGCTCGGATTGCGAGGAACAGTTAAGGATTACCTTCAGACCGGAGACCGCTGTGTTGGCGCTGGATGATTCCGCCATCTAATTTGCCGGCGGAGATGGATCTATGCGGTGGGGAATCTAGGGTTCGTGTCGCCGTGAGCCCGATTTGTTCAATGAGGCAATTGGAGATCTGAGTTAGCCTTTTTGAAGATGGTTGCAGGTTACCGTTGAAATTGTAAAGTGACCGCTCAGACTTGTCTAAATAAGCGACCGAGTTTGACCTTGCCAATGTTTGTGGGAAAAGCCGATGTGTTGCCATCGGCTCTTTGGGCTTTGACTTGGTTGATCATATCAAGCATGGTATGGTGAAAGCCGATTCGTTACTATCGGCTTTTGGAACGTTGACCTATTTGACTATCGGCAAAATCAAATTGGGAAAGGCAAGCTTTGTTGATTCCAAAGACGGTTGTTTACAATGAAGCCGATTGCTTACAAAATGGAGATCTACTACTAGTACTACTACTACTAGTTCCTAATCTAGAAGGCGGCGTCGTCGTCGTCGCCGTTGCCATTGCCGCCGCCGTCTTCGCTGTCATCGGCGCTGCTGCCGGCGTAGTCCTCACCGCTGCTGCTGAAGTTGTCAGCGGGGGCCTCCTCGTCCTTGTCGTCGTCGTCAGTGTCCTCGCTGGACCCGGCGCGGAAGCGCTTCACCGGCGGGTATTCGTCGGAGGAGGTGTCCTCCTCTGCTTCTTCCTCCTCATCGGAAGAGCCGATGTCCTCGCCCCAGGACACGGCGTCGTCGGCGCTCTCTGCCTCCAGTTCCCCGTCGACGAGGAGTTGGAGGTCCTCCTCGCCGTCGGTCAGGGACTCGTCGTCCTCTGACTGGGCGGCGAAGTCCCAGTCTCTCTCGTCCCACCATTGTGGGGCGAGAGCTTCGTACGCCGCCATTCGCGGGTGCTCCGGCGTCGGCTCCCGGTTGACGGAGTCGGAGGATTGGAAGGAAAGGCCGGATGTGTTGGAGGAAGAAGAGGAGGCCATGGCGGAGGAAGAGGGTTTTTTGGCTATTGGAGAAGAATGAGGATGCAAATGGTTCGAATAGATTTAAATAAGGGGAATAGTGGAAGGTGGTTCAATGCCATAGCGGTTTTCGAGAATGTGGTGCCAGAGTTGTCAAATCGTGTACTGCGGAGAAGTTGAGAAGGCGAGGCATCATGATGAGGAGGCGATATGATGGTTCTGCTCTGCAACGCGTGACCCGATGAAGAAAAAACAGAGTGGTTTTGGAATTATTATTGCCAAAACCAGGGGGGCATGTGTTATCGCCACATTTTGGCCAAATGAGGAGATGGGCCGTAATCAAGATGGGCTTGGAGGCTAGATCGGCCTTGCGCGTGGATTTGGGCTAATTGCCCGTGTATCTGTATATTATGATAGATTACGTTTCGGTTTAAACAAGAGATAGAGTTGTTAGGTTTATTCCAAAGATAGAAAGTCTCCGGACTATAAATGTGTACCTAGGGTTATTGAGAAAGGAGGACGACCACGTTCACAACAAACACAATCTCGGCGCATCGCCACCCCTTGTTTCGAGGGTTTCTTTCAGGTAAGCGTCGTGCTGCCTAGATCGCATCTCGCGATCTAGGCAGCATCTGCTTATGTGTTATTTGGTGTTGCTCGTACTGAAGCCTTGTTGATGGCGAGTAATACTGTTATCATAGATCTGTTTGGGCTAGCATCGGTGCTTTTGGTTATGTTTGCTTAGTCATGCTGCCCCTAGAGATCTCGCTGCCTTTGCACCTATTTTGGGTGTGAGGGCAGCATCTTGCTTGATCTTTATTCAGTCGATTCAATCTGTCATAGTTGTTCCTTGTTCTCCAAGGATTAGTTTGATATCCGCATGGTTAGGCCTCACAAACGGGTTGAACGATCCAGTAGTACGTAAGGATATGGTTTGCCAATTCGAGAGGAGTTGTTCCGGGAATTGACTCTACGTTGGTTTTTTGGCCTCCTCTAGGGTTAGTTTTCTGTTATCTTTCGTATCTACCAGGCTCAATTACGTGTGGGATGTTCCAATTATGTGGTGAAAGCGTTAAACTGTCGTAGATCGATTTGACTTGTATTGATAAAGCAAAACCCCATGTTATCGTAGATCCAATGCAGATCCATGGGACAATCGGCTACATGAGCCGATTCACAGGGAAACCTGAGAGCCGATCGAGGCTCGTATTTAATGTTTACGTGTCTGCCGTGCAGGAAACTAATCGAAGCAATCCATCACCTTCCTGATCAGGTATATGTCAGGTGGCACGCCCTTGCATCAGCCAGGACGTGTGCCGGAGTTTTGCGGGCCGTTGCCCGAGGGACCAGGGCCCACCAGCAGTTCTGGGAGCCTCCCGGCTCTTCGTGTTGCTCGTCGCTGCTCGCCGGTGGGTTTTGACAGGCAACAAGAATATAGTTTTCATAATTTGAAACGGCCCAAAAGTGGTATAATTTTGGTAGAAACATGAGACATACATGTTTGGCATATTTTGGGCATTTCGGTGAATGAATTATTTATCACCCCTCTAACAATTATCAACTATCTTTAGCATTCCTTTTCTTTTAGGGAATATAGTTTTGGCAATTTGAAATGGCCCAAAAATGGTATAATTTTGGTAGAAATATGAGACATACATATTTGGCATATTTGTGGGATTTCGGTGAATGGATTATTTATCACCCCTCTAACAATTATCAACTTTCTTTTGCATTCCTTTTCTTTTAGGGAATATAGTTTGGGATATAGTTTTGGTTATTTGAAACGTCCCAAAAGTGGTATAATTTTGGTATAAACATGAGACATACATATTTGTGAGATTTCGGTGAATGCATTATTTGTCACCCCTCTAACAATTATCAACTATCGTTAGCATTCCTATATTCCCTAACACTAATTTTTTTTGGTAATTTCGGTGAATGCACACACTAACTTTGAAAACAACTACAAGTACATGTAACTGAATAATGGATTTGTAACAAGGGATCCCTTGTAACAACTTCTAGCGCTTGACGAGCAATGATAAGAATCCGATTCAATTATACAACAAAAAAAACAACCAGCCATCAGATTAGCTTGCTTCTTCAACTCGATCAGCTGCTTTAACAGCTTGTTCATTTTCTTCAGTTCTCCCTTCACTTCCACCAGTTCTGCATTGGGAGCATTAGGCATAATCGGGACGGCCCCTCTCTCTGCCGCATTCTCTACAGCAAGTACCCCCCTCCCAAATTGCGCTCCCCAATACCGCCAATTGATTCCTGCAATTTAAGCCTCTGAACGTACACATCGATCCACTCGAAATACCTGCATTTCTTCAGGATCTGAAAACAACAACGTGAACCCTAAATCCCAAATTCGAGGGAATAACAGGAAAATTGAGAGAAAATAGAGCAATTGGAGCGAGATCTAACCTTATCCCCCTCTCTATATGGCAAGCTCTCGCATGCAAGGAACTCACGTCCACGGTTGCCGTTGTCGTTCGTCTTACAGATCGACCGCTTCAGAGGCTCTTGGCGTGGACAGTCAGGGCATCTTGTCAAAGGCACGGGTCCATACTGCGGCCATGAAGAACGGGAGGTCGAAGAAAAACTAGACATCACCCGCCTGCCAGAGAAGGGCTGCCGCTGGCGGAGAAGAAGAACAATGGGGCGCGGGGAAAGAAGGGGGAAGAAATGGCACGGGCACAGGCGCGGGCGCGGGGCTGGCTCGGACTCCCATTTTGCAACGGGCACCTGGGTAAGCTGTGGGTCCGTCGCGCTAACGTGGATAAGTTGCGGGTCCCACGATGATCTGGATAAGTGGAGGCGTGTCCACTGCGGGGCACCAACAGCGGCCCCTCTTGCCAGCACCAACCAACGATCAACTTAACGGGATTCCTCCCGTCCGAGCTCCTTGTGAGAGTTTCAGACAAGGGCTTGGGCAAAACTGAGGAAAAACTAAGCGGCTGGGGAAAACTGAGCACAACTAAGGACCCGATGGCACGAAAATAGAAATCCCTATATGTAACCTTCGACTTCTTGAATTTTCGACTTCAGGAACCAGTTAATTGCCTGAGCAAACACTCATAACCAGTTAATTGCATAAGCAAACACGAGTCCGTGGATTCGAATTCGGGACCTGACGTAATCCAGCTTGTGCCGCTTTTAGGACTTACCGAAGCATGAATTCCAGTTTGTTTTCAAGGGTACCCAACGTGTCCGTTTGGATTTTCTTTCTATCACGGATACGGAAAATACTAGCAGAGCGCATTTTTGTACGAATACTAAGCCATGCAGGATAGATTCCGAGGTCTTACCTTCATGATCTTCACGACCACGACATTCAGACATTTTAACGCGGTGGACACGGTATGAGAATAAATTCTTCGAGAACCTTTGTCCAGATGTTATAATACCTAAAATTGTTGGGTTCTTTTATTTACTTGCGAATCCCTCCCGATGGGAGTAAAATGTCAATTGCATTTATCTGGTGTTTACAACCGATAATGGAGTCAAAAAATTTCTCATTTGTATTGTAGTAGTTGATGATTTTTCATATCGGGTGCACGATCAGCGCTGCCGATGGGAGTAGCCCTTGAGGCTATAATTGAATGTTTGTATTTGAGTATACTCAAATTCTCGCATGCCTTTGATGCTAATTCCTACAAAAAAAATTACCTTATATTTTTCTACTAGGTGCGCGGTCAACACTCCCGATGAGAGTAGCCCCGAGGCTATGATTGGGTGCTTGCAGCTGATTATAGGCTCATAATAAAACCCATTAATTTTTTCTTTCTCCAATTTTGTGATGTCATTGCTGACGAGGACGATAATTCCCCTACAACTTACAGGCTATCATGACGCACACGCGCATTGTTTGACAGTTTGACTCTTTGCTGACGCACGTGGTGAGCGGCATAGTTACTGCTCCAGTTTTTATGAGGTACTGGGATGTCCTTACTTCTTCTCAGTGTGCCACGTTGTGGCCCATAACCACGTGTCCTAGGCTATTTAGGGTGAAAACACCATTACCTTTACCCTTCCTCCTCATTTGCAACTACCGCCGCTGCAACATCTTCTTCCTTGCACCCAATGTCGCTTCTTCTCATTTCCTCTATTAGGAAAACAGCTATAGGTGAAAAATTACCCGCAACGCATCGTATAAGTGGTGCGCTACGAGTATATACCCGTAGCGCATTAGCACCCATGTGCTATAGGTAATTAGTTACCCGCAGCGCACCACTATACACTATGCGCTACGGGTATTTGTGGATCCGGAGGCCTGGTCTCCCTCACCTTACCCATAGCGCACAGATTAGGCATGCGCTACGGGTAACTATATTACACGTAGCGCACCATCTATTCCATGCGCTACGGGTAATTTAGGCTGGAATTTTGTTTGAATAGGCCAGAAAAATTTCAAAATTTTCAATAGGAGGGAAAATTTTCAAATTTTTTGAATAGGCGGGGAAATTTTTGATGGGCGGGAAAAATTTACAAAAATTACCCTAGCACACCACTAACTTCATACGCCACGGGTAAGTTTTTGAAATTTTGTCCTGCAACCCTCACTGAACGCCTTTTTAGTTTTCTGGAAAATAACACAAAATGATAGAAAATTTGAAAAAAAATCAAAATTTGAGATGTAGTTATGTTCCGTGATCTAGTTATTAGAATAAATAATAGACTTGAATTTTGATATTTTTTAAAAAATCTTTATGCATTGTCAAAATTTGAGATGTACAAAGTCCAATGAAAAAGTTTTTATATGAAAAAGTATCTACATGAAAAGTTACATCCGATTTCAACGACTAAAGATCGTTTCGACGATTTTAGAATGCTTATATTCAAAAGGGAAAATAGAGTTTTTCTCACTTTTATAAGTGTGCATGTGTGTATATGTATTTACACACATAGGCTTTAAGAGGTTAGATATGATAGTAATATTTATAAGGACTTGGGTAGCTTAGGGATAGCTTATGCAAATAGAACTGAAAAGTTAAGCGTGCTCAGTCAGCAGTATTTTGAGGATGGTGACCGAGCGGGAAGTAGTCGTTTTGGTGTGATTTGAAAATATTCCTAATGTCATAAAATCCTCAATAATTCAAATATTTTGGTTTTTAGATTATTTAGATTTTCTGAATTTTCAAAAATACTTAGCCTATTTCAAAATTATATTTCTCATTTTATATACCATGGTTTGGAGTGCAAAGAGTTAAAATAGAATGTATGCACTCTATAGATTATACACCTCGATTTTCACAAATTTAAGAGTTTAGTTACTAATTAAAATGCTAAATGAGAGCTGGAGCAGCAGCTCAGCTACGTGACTGAGTCACGCCTGGGTCTTGAGTCACGCCAAGCCGTCTGGCGCGACTCGGTCCGCCATGTCAGCTGCGACTTTTTTCAATACCATCATATACATTAGCGTGCCACAACATGTGGCGTGACTCAAGTATTAGTCAACCTTACCATGATAAGATCCGTCCGATCTTATCTCTGAATGTTAAAGCACAATGTCATCCTATCTATGCTGCACACTTAGTTTATTTACTTACGGGTGAAGGCAATCTTTTTTTAATTAAGACTACTTACCTCCTCATTTATTTGAGGCTGGTTTACCTTGACCCACTCACCTATAAAACCAGTTATTCTACTTCTGAACTATCTAAAACCATATAAATAAGTCGCTAAGATGTTATTGAAGGTGGTTTTGCCTACGCGTCATTATATGTGGTCTGTCACATGGCAATAATATTTTAAATATATTTCTAATCTCATAACCGAACAAGATTTTAAAAATATTTTTTGTTTAATGGTGAGAAGGACTCGTGATTTCTAGAGAAGATTGATATTTTTCTTTTGGTGAGAATAAATGTTTAATCATGTTGTATATTACTACATCTGTTAGGTGAAATCTTGTCCCCTTCCTGAACTAGGTTGTAATAGCAACTAGCTGATACACTGCGCGTTGTGGCGGGCATTAGAGATGACTTTCGTATATTAAAACAATAGCATGAAGAATCAATAACTAATGTAGCTATTTATTTATTTTTGGTTGGGCGTTGTCGTGGAAATAATATATTGAAAGCATCTAGCGTGCACATAGATGAGACGCATATGGGTGGGGGTCATCGGAGATAAAACAACACATATCGTAGGAGGCAGATGAATTTACCAAATGGAAAAATGACGACTAATCTTACTACTTGTGCATTTCACAGCGTGGATGACAAAAGGAGTATACAACAAGAGAGATTCAGGTGGCAGGAACAGAGAAGAGGTGGTGCTAAAATTGGACTTTGAGAAGGCTTATGACAAGGTGGATTGGGATTACTTGATGAAATGCATTGCTCAAAAAGGGTTTGGTGAGGAATGGTGTGCAAAAATTAACAGTATCCTGAGAAACGGTACTTTGTGTGTTAAAATCAATAATACTAGGGGGAAAGACTTTGGGAGTCATAGAGGGGTGAGGCAAGGTGACCCCTTTTCACCTTTTCTGTTCAATATAGCAGCAGAAGGTTTGGCCAAAATGATACAGCAGGCTCAAATTGCTGGTTTGATTGTGGGGCTGGTGCCACATCTTGTTGACAATGGGGTTGTTATTCTCCAATATGCTGACGATACAATTTTGTTAGTTCAGGATGATATGGAACATATAATCCATTTGAAATTGATTCTGTACATGTTTGAAGCAATGTCAGGTCTGAAAATTAACTTTCTGAAAAGTGAGGTTATGATGGTGTTACATGATGATGAAAAGAAACTGATGTATGCGGAAATTTTTGGGTGTCAGTTAGGGGATTGGCCTATCAAATATTTAGGGGTCC
This sequence comes from Dactylis glomerata, assembly GCA_007115705.1. Classification (NCBI taxonomy): domain Eukaryota; kingdom Viridiplantae; phylum Streptophyta; class Magnoliopsida; order Poales; family Poaceae; genus Dactylis; species Dactylis glomerata. Next base: position 255,534 of record QXEO01000257.1, read on the forward strand.
CTGTGTGTGGTTCTAGGCTTAGGGTGGCTGATATGATTTATCTGTAAGAAGTTGGAAGGATGGGCAGGTTACTCCTCTTCGATTGGTGGGAGATATTTCTTAT
>QXEO01000258.1:0-86020 GCA_007115705.1 Dactylis glomerata
TGTCAATCTCACCGGTTTGCTTGAACAAAGGTTATGAGCAGTATCAAGTGGAAACAATAGAGTATGCGAGTAAAGTAAATCAGTGCGAGTAAAGTAAAACAGGTAATAGCAATATGATGGAAATAGGATCCGGGGTCCACAGTTCACTAGTGGTGTCCTCTCCATAAGATAAATAACACATGCTGGTAAACAAATTATAGTTGGACAATTGATAGAATAAAGATAAACGTGATATCAAGAGATCACTATGAGATTTACTCTGGGCATTACAACAAAATACATAGACGCCATCCAACTGCATCTAGTGACTAATAATCCACTTGTGGTGAATCAATCTGAGAACTCCACAAGTATTAAGTTGTGAACAACAGATAATTGCATTAAGCAAAGTGTGTAATGTAAACAAAGCATATGCCCTTGAGCATATGAATGTTGTTTTCTCCCTAGTAGCAACAGCACATCTACAACCTTAGAGGTTTCTGTCACTCCCCCAGGTAAATAGAGGCATGAACCCACTATCGAGCATAAATACCCCTCTTGGAGTTACTAGCAACTACTCGGCCAAGATAGCCACTAACAACGGAGAGCATGCAAGATCATAAACAACATAGAGATAACAAAAGATAATATTCAGTACAGCAACTCAATCATAAACACCAATATTCATCGGATCCCAACAAACCAAACATGTAGAATTACATAACGGTGATCTCAATCATGTAGGGCAGCTCATGAGATCTAAACATGAAGCGCATGGTGGAGAAGACAACCATCTAGCTACTGCTATGGACCCATAGTCCATGGTAGACTACTCACTCATCGCTCCGGAGGCAAGCATGGCGATGAAGAAGACCTCCGGTGGTGATTCCCCTCTCCGGCAAGGTGCCGGGAAGAGCTTCTGGACCCTCCCGATCTTTGGGTCGACGGCGGCGGCGGATCGCGATGTGTTCTGGAAATTGATCGGGTACTTAGGTTTTTTCTGTCGGGGGCTCTTTATAGGCGAAGGGGCGATGTTAGAGGAGGGACCAGGCGGCCTCACGCCAGGCTCACGCGGCCAGGGACTGGCCACGCTGCCCTGGCGTGGGGCCCCTGGTGGCCCCTCTCCTTCTCTCCTTCGGATCTCTGGAAGCTTCCGGGTAAAATAAGACTTTAGGAACTTGTTTCGTCCAAATCTGAGAATATTTCCTGTGTATCACTTCTGAAACACAAAAACAGCAAAAACAGGGAACTGGCACTGTGGCAACTCATTAATAGGTTAGTTCCAGAAAATGCATAAAAGTGCCATGAAGTGTAACGAAATAATAGACAAATGGTGTAAAAACAAGCATGGAGCATCAAAAATTATAGATACATTGGAGACGTATCAAGCATCCCCAAGCTTAACTCTTGCTCGTCCTCGAGTAGGTAAGTGATAACAAAAGAATAATTTTGAGGTGACATGCACCTACACAATCTTGATCATATATGTAAGCATTTGTGAGCTGGGATCATAAGAACTTAAAACATGGGCATGAAGATATAATCATGACAATAAGAACTTAGCAACCATGTTGTAAACATGCAAATGAACACAAAACAAAGATCATGAAAATGAAACAATAAAAGTCAACGTGTGTTCAAATCATAAGGAAAAACATACAAATGGTTTTCAGCTTGTCCTTCAAAGAGAGCAAAACATGAATGCATAGGACACCTTCAAGTTTAAAAGGGCGACTAGATACAATAATTTGAGAACAAGTGAAACCAACAATATGAATCAATCAATGAACTTTGGGACAATGCATATCACACTAAGAATGACAACTATGCTCTCTTAATGGTGCATAATGATAGAAGGTGGTGACTCAACATAAAATAAAAGAAAGGCCCTTCGCAGAGGGAAGCAGTGATTGCAAGTTTTATAACCTTCAAAAATTATGTTACTTACCGGCTTTGAGCTCTCATTGCCCCCATCATAAGCATCTTGAATGGTTAAAGTTAATGCGAGAACAATTATGATGCATATGCTTGACAAATCATAAGTTGAAAACCTCGTGTCCCGTGAATACGAGTACCCAAACCTCATGCTACTTTACTTAGAGTCCTAAGCAAGGCTCTTGTCATTGTAAGTATATGCATATCATTGAGAACCGCCAATGGGGTACCTCCATGCCCGATGACTTGGAACAAGGCCACACCAAAATGACAGGACAAGCGGAAAATGAACACCTCGACATCTCTTTTATTTGCCTTTTGTTTAGCTTTTTATTGTGAGATGCGTCGTCGAATGTTCACCATGGGTATGCTGAAAATTTCCACCATGAATTATGCATGGCTTAGCTTGGCGGCCTGGCGTTTCCCTAACACATATACAAACTCCATGATCCCCACAAGATTCCCAATTCATTTCACACCGCGGGCATCCATAAACAAAGGATCACGATATCAACTCAAATAAGAAGTGCAATGTTGAAAGCTTGCCCCATGACAGCATGGCTGGGCTAGAATCCAACTTACAACTTGCAAGCATAACAACTCAACATAAGAGACCACAATGTCAAAATTTTAAGAACAGGAAAATCTAAAGTGTGCCTTCCGGTTCGTCAGAGCTTTACTGACCGAATTTTGCATAACACTGGTAAGAGTTTAATTTGAAGAGAAAATAAAAGCAAGTCAAATTTACTTGGAATAGCAAATTGCTAGTAGGTATGTATGGTGGACACTTTGGAAAACTTTGGGTTTTAGGAGTTGCATGCACGAGTAGAGCTCATACTCAGTACAAGGCGAGGGCTAGCAAAAGACTAGGAGCGACTAACTAAGAGAGCAATAATGGCCATAATCATGCGAAGCGACAAAGCGACATTAAAAGAAGCATAAGATGGCATCAAAAGTCAAAAACTAAATGATCATCAAGGCTATTGGTGACTTTGTAAGAGTCTAACATGTGTAGCATGCGCCAAGTCAACCCAAATAAAGCATCAAGGAGAAAACCAAAATAATGCTTCCATACAATAAAAACAACGCATGATTTTTTCAAAGGCTCATTAAGCAATCTCAGTTATTTGAAACAAGTCATGCTACAGAAAAACCACTAAGCATACTATCAAAAATACATCAAGCATGACATGAAAAAGCCTAAGCCGCAGTCTACACAAGCTCCTTCTTGTACCACTATTTTGCACAAAGCTTTTTCTCTTTTCCAACACCATTTGAAATTTTTATAGACACCTCTTTTGATGAAAACCAATAAAGATCAGAGGCAAAAATACACCTTGATGAAAAGATATGACAAGGTCTGAACGCAAATGAAGGCAAAAATGAAAACCAAAAGCAGTAGCAGAAAAAGAAGAACACTCGATTTTTAATAAGAGTGAAAACTAGAGCGTTCTTGACAAATGAAAAGCAAGGCAACTTCTCCAAAAGAAATTTGTTGGGGTCCAACCATTTATTGCAGAAAACAAACAAACTAAACTAACTAAGAAAACTAAAATAACTGATGCTCCAAGAAAAGCACATAGTGCATGAAGCAATAAAAATATAGCGTCTTGAAAGGTGACCTGATTTTTGCCGATGAAGAAGGGGTGCCTCGGGGCATCCCCAAGCTTTGACGCTTGTACTTCTTGGATATTTCTTGGGGTGCTAGGCATCCCCAAGCTTGAGCTTTTGTCCATTCTTCAACTCATCTCATCATTCTCCAATCCCTACACTTGAAAACTTTCTTCATGCAACACTAAACACAATTCTATTAGCAACATTAGTGCAAGCATAACATATAATCAACCCTCTTTTTGCTTCAGGTTTCAACTCAAAACCACCACACATATAGAAAATACTACTGTAGCAACTTTCCCAAAAGTTCCGTGATCAAAAGAACTCAAAAGAAAGCGATAAAGTGGCAAACACAAATATTGGCAGAAATCTGTCAAAACAGAACAGCTGACAAAGGTCGAATTTTTGAGGGGTTTTCTGTTGCTCAAATCAAAAAGTGTTCAACTAACAAAAGTTTGGATATAACCTGGGGCATATGCACAAGAAATCGCAGGTCTAAAAGATATACAGAGAATTTATACGAATTTTTACGGTACAGCACCGAAAACAGTTTTAGGACAGCAACATCCCCAAATCTTTACCTCACTCAAATTAGAGGCTTCTCTTGGCCCAAAAAATGAAATAAACAAGATAAGGAGCGGTCATTATAGTAGTAATGACTTACAAGACTCAAATAAAAGAAAAAGTACTGAAAAGAAAACATTGGGTTATCTCCCAAGAGTGCTTTTCTTTAACGCCTTTGAGCTAGGCGCAGAAAATTGCGAATCAAGTAACATCAAGTGATAAAGCATCAAGCTCATAATTTGCTCTAAGAATAGAGTCAAAAAGTAATTTCTTTCTTTTCCTAGGGAAGTGTTCCATACCTTTCTTTAGTGGGAATTGATACTTGATAGTGCCTTCCCTCATATCAATGATAGCACCTACAGTTCGAAGAAAGGGTCTTCCCAAAATAATAGGACATGAAGCATGGCATTCAACATCCATAACAAGAAAATCAACAGGAACAAGGTTATTGTTAACCACAATAAGAACATCATTAATTCTTCCCAAAGGTTTCTTCTTAGCAACATCAGCAATAGGAATATCAAAATAACATTTTTCAAGCGGTGGTAAATCAAGCATGTCATAAAACTTTCTAGGCATGATAGAAATACTAGCACCTAGATCACATAAAGCATGGAAATCAAAACCATTAACATGCATATCAATGATGGGTTCCCAACCATCTTCTAGCTTCTTGGGAATAGAGGCTTTTTGCTTCAACTTTTCATCCCTAATTTTTATGAGAGCATTGGTAATATGCTTAGTAAAAGCAATATTTAGAGAACTAGCATTGGGAGTCAAAGCAAGATTTTGCAAGAACAAAATTACTTCAGATATATTGCAGCCATTAACATCAAAATCATTAAAAGAAGTAGAGCTATCATCTCCCACACTCCGAAAAAATTTAGCACTCTTTTGAGAAGAAGTTTTGGCAGTTTTAGGCTTTTTAACACAAGGAGTGGGAGTTTTCTCTACACCGATCAAAGTTAGAGGATTGCTAGCATTAGGAGCAACATCATTAGAGGTAGTAATGGTATATACCTTCATCTCTCTAGCCATCTCATCTTCTCTTTCCCACCTGGCATGCAATTCCGCTAACAATCTAATATTTTCATCAATTCCAACTTGAATAGCATTAGCGGTAGCAAAAACATTGTTCTCTTTCACATCATTAGGCAACACTTTTAATTTCAGAAGTTCAACATCATGAGCAAGGCTATCAACTTTAGAAGCAAGAATATCAATTTTGCCTAACTTTTCCTCAACAGACTTGTTAAAAGTAGTTTGCTTACCGATGAAGTCCTTGAGCATTACCTCAAGCTCAGAGGGCGCGGCCCTAGTGTTGTTGTAGGAATTACCATAAGAGTTACCATAACCATTACCATTGGTAGAAGGATACGGCCTATAATTGTTACTAGCAAAATTGTTCCTAAAAGTATTGTTGTTAAAATTATTGTTTCTAATGAACTTCACATCAACATGCTCTTCTTGAGCAACCAGAGAGGCTAAAGGAACATTATTAGGATCAACATGAGTCCTATCATTAGCAAGCATAGCCATAATGGTATCAATCTTATCATTCAAGGAAGAGGTTTCCTCGATAGAATTTACCTTCTTACCTTGTGGAGCTCTCTCGGTGTGCCATTCAGAATAATTTACCATCATGTTGTCGAGTAGCTTTGATGCGGCGCCCAAGGTAAGGGACATAAAAGTGCCTCCAGCAGCTGAATCAAGTAGGTTCCTTGAAGAAAAATTCAGTCCTGCATAAAAAGTTTGGATAATCATCCAAGTAGTCAGTCCATGAGTGGGGCAATTGTTTATCATAGATTTCATTCTTTCCCAAGCTTGAGCAACATGTTCATTATCAAACTGAGTAAACTTCATAATATTGCTACGCAGAGATATAATCTTAGCAGGAGGATAGTATCTACCAATAAAAGCATCCTTACACTTAGCCCATGAATCAATACTATTCTTAGTCAAAGACAGCAACCAATCTTTAGCTTTTCCTCTCAAAGAAAAAGGAAACAACTTGAGCTTAATAATATCACTATCAACATCCTTATATTTCTGCATCTCACATAGCTCAACAAAATTGTTGAGATGAGCTGCAGCATCTTCAGTACTAGCACCAGAGAATTGCTCTTTCATAACAAGGTTCAACAAAGCAGGCTTAATCTCATAAAAGTTTGCAACAGTAGCAGGTGGTGCAATAGGAGTGTAGATAAAATCACTATTGTTTGTGCTAGTGAAGTCACACAACTTGGTGTTTTTAGGATTGGCCATTTCAGCAAAACGAAAGTAAATAAGTAAAAACAACTACCAAGGATTCTAATTTTTTTGGGTTTTTGATATAAAACGATGCAGGTAAAATAAATAAAGTAAAGCAAAACAATAACAAAGTAAAGGATGTGAGTGTGAAAACTCCCCTCGCAAAAGTCTTCTACTTCCTCCCCGGCAACGGCGCCAGAAAATTAGCTTGATGCGTGGTGAATGACCAGCCCGTTGGGAACCCCAAGAGGAAGGTGTGATGAGTATAGCAGCTAGTTTTCCCTCAGTTAAGAAACCAAGGTTTATCGTTCTTGGAGAGGAGAGACAAACGACTGAAGGTGATGCTTGCTGGCTTGCGACAGCTTTGGACAATTTATATATGGCGCCTCGTCCAAGCTTTGCTTGCTAGCTACAACACGGAACCTGCACACAACACAACCAAGTACTTCGTTCCCAACTTGCGATGAGGTTGTCAATCTCACCGGTTTGCTTGAAACAAAGGTTATGAGCATATCAAGTGGAAAACAATAGAGTATGCGAGTAAAGTAAATAGTGCGAGTAAAGTAAACAGGTAATAGCAATATGATGGAAATAGGATCAGGGTCCACAGTTCACTAGTGGTGTCTCTCCATAAGATAAATAACACATGCTGGGTAAACAAATTACAGTTGGACAATTGATAGAATAAAGATAAACGTGATATGTCAAGAAGATCACTATGAGATTTACTCTGGGCATTACAACAAAATACATAGACCGCCATCCAACTGCATCTAGGACTAATAATCCACTTGTGGTGAATCAATCCGAGAACTCCACAAGTATTAAGTTGCGAACAACAGATAATTGCATTAAGCAAAGTGTGTAATGTAAACAAAGCATATGCCCTTGAGCATATGAATGTTGTTTTCTCCCTAGTAGCAACAGCACATCTACAACCTTAGAGGTTTCTGTCACTCCCCCAAGTTAAATAGAGGCATGAACCCACTATCGAGCATAAATACCCCCTCTTGGAGTCACTAGCAACTACTCGGCCAAGATAGCTACTAACAACGGAGAGCATGCAAGATCATAAACAACATAGAGATAACAAAATATAATATTCAATACAGCAACTCAATCATAAACACCAATATTCATCGGATCCCAACAAACCAAACATGTAGAATTACATAATGGTGATCTCAATCATGTAGGGCAGCTCATGAGATCTAAACATGAAGCACATGGTGGAGAAGACAATCATCTAGCTACTGCTATGGACCCATAGTCCAAGGTAGACTACTCACTCATCGCTCCGGAGGCAAGCATGGCGATGAAGAAGACCTCCGGTGGTGATTCCCCTCTCTGGCAGGGTGCCGGGAAGAGCTTCTGGACCCTCCCAATCTTCGGGTCGACAGCGGCGGCGGATCGCGATGTGTTCTAGAAAATTGATCGGGTACTTAGGTTTTTTCCGTCGGGGGGTCTTTATAGGCGAAGGGGCGATGTCAGAGGAGGGACCAGGCGGCCTCACGCCAGGCTCGCGCGGCCAGGGGCCTGGCCGCGCCGCCCTGGCATGTGGGCCCCTGGTGGCCCCTCTCCTTCTCTCCTTCGGATCTCTGGAAGCTTCCGGGTAAAATAAGACTTCAGGAACTTGTTTCGTCCAATTCTGAGAATATTTCCTATGTATCACTTCTGAAACACAAAAACAGCAGAAAACAGGGAACTGGCACTGTGGCAACTCGTTAATAGGTTAGTTCCGGAAAATGCATAAAAGTGCCACGAAGTGTAACGAAACAATAGACAAATGGTGTAAAAACAAGCATGGAGCATCAAAAATTATAGATACGTTGGAGTCGTATCATGTGCCCAAGGCACCCACTAAGGACAAGCGCCTCGTGAGCAGCCCGGACGCGTCGATGCATTGATCATCTGCAGGAGTCAAGATTCCCCTCACTCGAGGAAGGCCGAACAAGGCAGGATTATCAAAGACCAAGGCCGCTCCGATCATCTTGTGAAGGAGATGCAGATCCGGAGGTCTATGCCAGGCCCTTCACCTCGTGAGCAACCCTCAACGAGGTGTCGACGGCCTCTGGGCTCTCTTAAGCATCGATGCTTTTGTGTCCATGAGAGTCTAGCTTCTGTCGGGGGGATGACCCCCGGTAGGGTCAAGAGACTAGAAAGATGCCTGGTCTATGGTTGACTTATGCCGGGTTATCAAGGAAGGGCCTGGCCGGAATATAAGAGTATCGGCCAGGCCAGCATATGTGTGTATCCCGGCTGATACTTGGATATGCCGGATTAACCGGAATACTAATATATGTGTGCCGGCATATACTTAGATATGCCGGCTTAACCATTTGGTGTGTTGTGCAGGAGCAGGGGAGGCCGGATTACCCGACCTTCATAGGTCGTTGGTCCGGCATATAAGTCCAGGGTATGGCCAACGGTCATATCCGGAATATAAAGTCAGCTAGTGTGTCACATCCCTAAAATCAAGGAAGAAAACATCCAAGCATTTTAGCAGAGTATGGTGGCAGGGTGCACAGTGATGGTCTACCTACCTTCACTGTGCACAAGTACAAGGCTTACCTCAGAGAGGTAAGGACACAGTTCAAGAGGTACAAGGTACAGGGATATGAAGTCCCATCGAGAGCAATCAGGGAGGAAGTCAAGGAGCGTTGCCTTCGTCAGCGAGTCCTATTTGGAGTGTAGCTCGTGTCTTGTGGTCTCTTATGACCGTTGTATCCCTGGCTACCACTATATAAGGTGGCATAGGGAGCCCTGGTAAAGGGTTGGTCACTCTGTGTTCCTACACTTAGCAGCTCATCTTCCTTCTCTAGCAGAGAGCTTGGAAGCACCATTGTTGTGTACTACATCGATCCATATATACAACCAATAGAGCAGGAGTAGGGGTGTTATCTCCTTACGAGAGCCCCGAACCTGGGTAGATCTGTGTTCATTTCTGTCGTGCTCTTTAGCTCGTTCCCCTCTCCCGAATCCTCCAGCATCTAGTTCGGCCCCCATTTAAGCCATCCTATGGCATATGTTGTTTCACCACGACGACATTTGGCGCCCACCGTGGGGCAGATCGATATGCTGGGCGGAGTGTTCATTCGGACGGGGTCTGTGATAGCAGCTTCGGGAGTGCGCGTGGTCTCTGGCCTCGTCCAGAGGCTAGGCTCGCTCAGCTTCGTCAGTGACAACGCCGGGTGTCTCGGTGGCCGGCCGTTCCCCAGGGATGGCCGGATTATCTCTTTCGGTTCCCACGAGGTGTACGTGGGGACTGAGAGAGTTTGCAGGGAAAAGGTGTTGGTGGCGTCGGATCCTCCGTCACATCGGTTGGCTCACGCTGGGTGTAGCGCTCGCTCAGTAGAGCTGGCCGAGGTGATGATGGCCGGCACATCCGTGCCACCGGCAAAAGGTGCCGGCAAAGCAGCGGCAGCAGCAGGACATACTCCCCCGGAGCCGCCGAAGGCCAAGAGGTCGGCGCGTCCTCCGCTGGAGCGTGTGGAGAACCTGGCTGGCACTTCCGCTGTGCCGACAAAGGGTCAAGTGCTTCTTCCCATCATCGATCGGCTTCTCGAGCCGGTGCGATCCGGCGATGATCCGGAGCAGACAAGGGAGGTCCTGGAGGGATCTCGCCAGGCCCTCATCGACGAGGCCCTGGCCATCCACCAGGAGCACGAGCGGTTTAACCGGCAACTCCGTGAGTATGAGGCAGCCCATGGTTTTACTCCTGTGGTAACCCGGCCTAGCCGGATAGATGAGGTTAGAGCTAGAGGCAGAGATCTTAACACTGAGCTAGGCAAAGATGCTAGGGCTAAGAGTCATACTGCAACTAGTACTGTGCCTAAGGTAATTTATAGCTCCCCAGTGAAGAACCTTAGAGCAGCAGCCGAGGTAGCTAAGGACTTATCTAGTTTATCCGGCGAAGCACTGCGTGAGCAGCAAGCCCGGCTTAACCATCTTTTGTCTGAAGCTACTAAGCAGCAGGAGGCCTTTAAGAAGGCAAACCCAGGTGCCGGGGCATCCCAGTACATTGCGTCGGTAGGAGGTGCCGGCGCAAGGTCGAGGGGCGAGACTTCGTCCCCGCATCCAAGCGCCCGGCGTGCCGGAAGTGTGACCTCTGGCCGCCGGGACAAGCAGATCCAAGTGTATGATCCGGCAATCGCCGGAAAGCAGGCTGCAGTGCAGAAGAATGTTGGCCAAGCTGACAAATATGTCGGCCACAAGGGTGCTGGCCAGAATGTGCCGGCCGGGCAAGGAGCAGTCTCGGCCGGTGGTGGCCGGAGTAACAGTGCAGCCCGGCGTCAGCAGCAGGGCGCCGGAGGTGCAGCGCAGCAGCAAGGTGCAGGCCATCCGGGACATCGAGAGGATGACGGCAATTCCGCCCTTGCCAGGGCGGGATATCAGCAGCAGCATCAGCAAGGCCGGCATAATGAGCAATACAAGCCGGAGCAGCAGCAGGAGAAAGTGATCGCGGGCCCAATCGCGTCCCGGCTAGGACCCCGGTCCTTGGCAGCAAATGATGCGCGCTTCAAGCTGGACAAGATTCACCAATCAGAGCTGGTGGAGAGGCAAGGAGCTCCAGGTCCCATGTGTTTTGGACCCCGGATTATGGGTGAGCCGGTACCTTACTTTTTCCAGCTTGCGCGTGGCGCGAGAACATATAACGGCAGTACCAAGCCGGAAGATTGGTTGGAGGATTACTCCACCGCAGTAAACATTGCCGGAGGAAACCTTAGGTGGGCGGTACGATATGTACCGCAAATGTTGGAAGGACCAGCCAGGATATGGCTGAATAATTTGCCTGCCGGGAGTATCAACGGCTGGATTGATTTCGAAGAGCAGTTTGTGTCAAACTTCACCGGCACATACAAGAGGCCGAATCGTCCTCAGCAGCTGGCTAACTGTCGGCAGGGGGTGAATGAGACAGACCGAGACTATCTGACCAGGTGGTGCACCTTGCGCAATTCCTGCGAAGGAGTTGTGGAGCAGCAGGCCATCATGTGGTTCGCTCATGGGTGCCGGCATGGCACCATGCTGTGGCAAAAGTTGCAAAGGGAAATGCCGGCTACGCTGGCCGAAACAATCAAGATTGCTGATAGTTATGCTCTGGGAGATCCCATGCAGCCCAGTCTCGATTCACAAGGACAGGGGCAGACCCAGGGGAACACCCACAGCGCCGGAAGACCAGGGCAATATTATCGCACTGATAACCGGAACAAGAGAAGAGATGAAAGGCCGGATCACCGGTATGGGGCAGCACAAGTTGCAGCTGTGGAGGAAGAGCAAGAGGGCGCCGGCAGTAGCCAGCGTCCGAGATATGAGGGCTATCAGCAGCCTCAGCAGCAACAACCGCAGCAGCAAGCGCAGCCCTTCCAGAAAAAGAATGTTTGGGTCAACAAGAATGCTGGCGGAGGCGCCGGACAGAAGAAGCAGTGGCCGAAGTATACAGTGGGTCTTGCCATGGACAAGCCTTGTGTGTTTCACACATTTCAGCCGGGTAAGCCGGCAAATCATTTGACAAGGAACTGTTCATGGTTAGACGACATATTAGCAGGTCGTGCAGGTCCCTGGGGACCGGCTAGACCCTCTGTCCCGGCAGCTCCATCGCCGTTGACAGGTGCAAACACAGTGGCAGTCCCACCTAGGCCGGTTAATCCCGGGAACCAGAGCAACGCCGGAAATGCCGGCGTAAATCAAGTTGACCAGAGCTATAATCCGGAATATAATCCCGGAGGTCCAGGAGCGGGCCGGAATGAGTACAAGGAGTATGATCAGAGCTATATGGTCTTTGAGACCGAGAGAACAGACAAGCAGAGCTTGTACCGGCGATGCTTGGAGGTAAACGCCGTTATGTCGGCAGTTCCGAAACTGATGCATTGGTCTGACCAGGCCATTGGCTGGGACAGGGCAGATCATCCCAGGATCATGCCTAACCCCGGCGGGTATGCTCTAGTGTTGGATCCGACATTTGTCGGGCCGGCTAATAACGTGAGGTTCAGCAAGGTCCTCATTGACAATGGCAGCAGCATCAACCTCATGTATCGAGATACGATGGAGAAGCTGGGAATCAAGGAGAATATGCTGGAACCAAGCAAGACCACATTCCATGGCATTGTGCCGGGACTTTCGTGTGCGCCGATGGGCAAGATCCGGATGGATGTCATGTTTGGCAGCCGGGATAACTGCAGGGTGGAAAACCTCATGTTCGAGGTGGTTGATCTGGAGAGTCCCTACCATGCTTTGTTGGGAAGGCCGGCATTGGCCAAGTTCATGGCCTCTACGCATGTTGCGTACCTGAAGATGAAGATGCCGGGGCCCGGAGGGGCAATTACCATTGTTGGTGATTACAAGCGTTCGATGGCATGCGCCACAGCCGGGTCTAACCTGGCCGAGACTCTGATCATTGCAGAGGAAAGGAGGAGGCTCAAGCGAGCAGTGGAGATTGCTGAGACGGTCGTGGCCGGCAAATCTATGCCGGGCATGTCGAATCCCGGCGGTAGTGCTTCCTTTCAAGTGGGAAAGGAGGTCAAAAAGGTGCCTCTGGATGAAGCTTTCCCGGAGTGCCACGCCCTTGTTGGGGCAAGTTTGGATCCCAAATAGGAAAGCGAGCTCATCAGCTTCCTCCGTGAGAATCGGGATATCTTTGCATGGTCTACTTCGGACTTGCAAGGTGTGCCGAGGGAGCTGGCTGAGCACGCATTGCATGTGAGACCGGATGCTAAGCCAGTGAAGCAGCCGCTCCGGCGGAATGCCGGCGACAGAAGGAAAGCCATTTGGGACGAAGTGGCCAGGCTCTTAGCCTCTGGCTTTATCAAAGAAGTGCTTCATCCGGATTGGGTGTCTAATCCGATTTTGGTGGAAAAGAAGAAAGATGAGCCCGCCATAGTGAAAGTATGGCGGATGTGTGTTGATTACACCAACTTGAATAAGGCATGTCCTAAAGATCCATTCCCGCTCCCTCGGATCGATCAAGTGATTGATTCCACAGCCGGATGTGAACTGTTATCATTTGTAGATGCCTATTCTGGTTTCCACCAGATCCCTTTGTATGAGCCAGATCAAATAAAGACATCCTTTATTACCCCGTACGGGGCTTATTGCTATCTCACTATGCCGTTCGGTTTAAGAAATGCCGGCGCAACTTACCAAAGGTGTATGCAAAAATGTTTGCACGATCAGATAGATAAAAATGTGCAGGTATATGTCAATGATATCGTCATAAAAACCAAGGAGAGCAAGACTCACATAGATGATCTCCGGGAAACCTTTGGGAACCTAAGGAGATTCCGGATGAAGTTGAATCCGGCTAAGTGCACCTTTGGTGTGCCGGCGGGTAAGTTGCTCGGCTTCCTTGTCTCCAGCCGGGGTATTGAGGTGAATCCCGGCAAGATTCGTGCCATAGAAAGGATGAAGCCGCCGACAGATTTGAGGGAAGTACAGAAGTTCACTGGGTGCCTCGCATCCCTGAGCCGTTTCATAAGCCGGCTGGGAGAGAAAGCCCTGCCGTTATATCAATTGATGAAGAAGTCCGACACATTTGTCTGGACAACGCAAGCAGATGCAGCTTTCAAGGAATTGAAGCAGTTGTTGTCAACAACGCCGGTGTTAGTGTCTCCAATGCCCCGTGAGCCAATGTTGCTCTATATAGCGGCAACCAATAGAGTTGTCAGCGCAGTGGTGGTAGTAGAGCGAGAGGAAGGAGGCAAAACCGTGCAGCGGCCAGTATATTACCTGAGTGAAGTCCTCTCCACCTCAAAGCAAAACTACCCCCACTATCAGAAGATGACTTATGGTGTCTATATGGCGGCCAAGAAGCTCAAGCATTACTTCCAAGAGCATCCGATCCGGGTAGTGGCCGAGGCCCCTATCTCGGAGATCATAAGCAACAAAGATGCCAGCGGCCGGATAGCAAAGTGGGCAATAGAGCTTTCACCATATACACCACAGTATGACAAGAGAGATACAATCAAGTCCCAGGTGTTGGCTGATTTCTTTATTGACTGGGCCGAGATACAGTACGAGCCGCCATTGCCAGATGCAATCTATTGGAGGATGCATTTCGATGGGTCGAAGACAATCCATGGCTTTGGTGCCGGCATAGTTCTCAGCTCTCCAAAGAATGACCAATTGAGATATGTCCTGCAGATTCATTTCGCTGCATCAAATAATGTGGCGGAATACGAGGCACTTGTGCATGGCCTGAAGGTGTCTAAGGACATAGGAATCCGCCGGATTATGTGTTTCGGTGATTCTGACTTGGTAATCCAGCAATGTTCCGGCATATGGGATGCTCATGATGCAAACATGGCATCCTACCGTTTCCTGGTGCAGCAGTTAAGTGGTTACTTTGAAGGTTGTGAGTTCCGGCACGTTCTCCGGGTTCAGAATGATGCAGCCGATGCATTGTCCAAGCTGGGGTCTTCCCGAGATTCAATCCTGCCCGGCATTTCATTGGAGCATCTGAGGAAGCCATCAATCAAGCCCTCGCCGGAGTCATCATCCATTTATGTCCCGCCAAGTCCGAGAGGTGCAATTCCAATGGAGATAGATGCCGGAGCCATATCAGATAACCCGGGGACTGTTTCCTCAGTCCCGGGGACTGGGCCGGCATATACTGTAAGTGCAGTATTCCGGAGCAGAGCTAAGGGCAAGGGCAAGATGTACCAAGAGGTTGTGCCGGTATACCCGGGGACTGCTCCGGCATATCCGGGGACTGATCATACAGTCCCGGGGACTTCGCAGCCCATGGAGATCGACTATGTGTCGGTCGAAATGATGGAGATAGATCAGGAAGTGTTCACTGTCAGGGAAGTGCCCTCATGGGCACGTCCTATTATGAACTTTTTGGTGGATGGCCAAGTGCCGGCGGATGAAACCGAGGCGCGCCGGATTACAAGGAGATCCAAAGCGTATACCATCATAAACAAAGAAATATACAAGAGAAGTGCCACCGGGGTATTGCAGAGATGTGTCGAATCTGCGGAAGGTCTGGAGATGCTCCGGGAAATCCATCAGGGGGAGTGTGGTCACCACGCTTCATCCAGGGCGTTGGTGGCAAAGGTATTCCGGCATGGCTTCTATTGGCCGACGGCACTGCAAGAGGCAGAAGATTTAGTGCGGAAATGCAATGGGTGTCAAAGGTATGCCCACCAAATTCATCAGCCGGCATCTGCCCTGAAAACTATCCCAATAACCTGGCCCTTTGCTGTTTGGGGCCTGAATATGGTCGGGGCTTTTAAGCCGGCCAGAGGAAGGATGACCCATATCCTGGTCATGGTGGACAAGTTCACCAAGTGGATTGAAGTGAAGCCCATAAGCAAGTGTGATGGTCACACAGCAGTGAAATTCTTAAAAGATATAATCTTGAGATATGGTGTTCCTCATAGCATCATCACTGACAATGGATCAAACTTTACCCAAGGGCCATTTGCCAGATTTTGTGAGGAAGTGGGAATCCGGCTGGACGTTGCGTCGGTCGCCCACCCATGTGCCAATGGCCAAGTAGAGAGGTCAAATGGGCTAGTGTTATCCGGCATAAAACCCCGGCTGATAGAGCCACTGGAGAAAACTCCGGGATGTTGGCTAGATGAGTTGCCGGCAGTGCTTTGGAGTTTGAGGACAACTCCGAATAGATCAACAGGCTACACACCATTTTTCCTGGTGTATGGAGCAGAAGCTGTGCTTCCAACAGATGTAATACATGATGCACCAAGAATAGTGCTATATACTGAGGAAGAGGCTAAAGAAGCCAGAGAAAATGATGTTGATCTGCTAGAGGAAGCAAGGGAAATAACTCTGTCAAGGACAGCAGTGTACCAGCAGAACCTCAGACGCTATCATGCGCAGAAGGTAAATCCAAGGAGATTTCAAGAGGGAGATCTAGTACTCCGGCTAAAGCAAGGAACAGAAGGCCGACATAAGTTAACTCCTCCATGGGAGGGACCATTCATTGTGAGCAGAGCTCTGCACAATGATGCCTATTATCTTATAGATGCGCAGGACCCCAAGAAGAATAAGGCGGACAGGTCCGGAGAAGAAACCAAGAGGCCATGGAACATAGCTCTACTGCGCCCCTTTTACTCCTGAGCAGCACAATGTATGTATTTCCATATTTTACTTTGGGAGCCGGCACGTTAGGCTGGCACAAGACTAGAGAATGAAATGTCGGCATCCCGAAGAGAGCGGGCACTGCCTCCGAGATATGCTGTTGTTTATTTACTGTTTTTTGTTATATGCCGGCTGGCTTGATCTGAATGTTTCCTATGTCGGCCTAGTAATGTGTCGGCACCAAAGGCCACTCTTCGACTTAGCTGCTGTCCGAAACCCGGCTTCATGGCTAGCAAGAGTAGATGCCGGAGATTGTCTACACATGGAAAACGGCTAAGGAAATGTAAAGCAAGCGAACCGACATTTTCGTTAAAGCTAAAGTTAAAATTGGAAGTGTCGGATGATTTGAAGTCTAAGTTTCAAAGTTAAAGTACTGTATGTTCGATGAAGCAACCTTGAGACTCATACGTCGAAAGCCAAATAAGGTAGACAAGCAGCCAAGGTTGTGAAATTGAGGAAACAGGAAAACAACTCGGTGACTTAGCCAAAAGATGATCCGGCATTGATAACAAGCAAACCAAGATAAAACTTGTTCAGGTAGCAAACCAAAGGAAATTAAAACGTATATCTTACAACTGCACCCGGCATACCGGGGATCTGATAAAGCTTAAAGTGTTTTTGGTGCAAAGATTCAAGGGGCAGACGCGGGGCCGCCAGCAGGTGGAGCAGTAGCAGTCGAGATGTCGGCCTCAGGTGTGCCGGACCCAGCAGATGGAATGGAGCCGTCGCCTCCGCCCGGGGCAGATGCCTGTTCCGGAGCTTCAGTGTCGGCTTCCTCAGCTTCATCTTCATCTTGGCTGGAGTCGGAACCCTCAGCAGCGGCAGATGTCCCGGCATCGTCATTCTTCTCCGGCTCGCGGATGTCCCGGACGAATTTGTCGGTGTCGGCATAGTCCACATAACTATGGGCCAACTCCTTGCGGCGACGGATATGATCCGGATCCGTGGTCCAGATGGATCCTTCGCGCACGGTGCGCAAAGTCTCCAAGTCTGCCTTTTCATACCAAGACAAGAAGTAGCTGAGGGCTTCGTCAGCTCCAACCCTCGCGCCGAAATCTCGCCACTCCCGGAGGCGAACCTTGGCAAGCTGCAGGTCGTTGCCGAGGTCAACCGGGTCAGTGGGAGTCCTTTGTCCCGGCCAGAGGGCAGAGAATGCCTCCTGGGCGCCGTAGAAGAGCTCTTCAGTGTAAAGGGTCATGGCCTCCTTCCGGGACTGCAGGGCCAGCAGCTGCTCCGACATGTCCCAGTTGGGCGAGTCAACTGGAACACCCCGGTTTTCTCGGTCCAACTGCAAAGCCCTCTCAACGTCAGCGACGGAAGCGGGAAACATGCCTGCAGAATAGAAACAATGTTAGCAAAAGGAAAATATGTCGGCATAGATGCTATGCCGGAAAAGATTACACTATGCCGGGAAGGATAAAAGGGGAAAGGATTTGAAGCTTACGGGCAAGGTCGGCATTCAGCTGTGCAACTGTAACCTCCCATTTGGTGGCCTGCTCCTTCAGGCTATCCAGTTCAGCATGGGCGTTGGCGGCATCAGTCCCAGAGGTAACAAGCAGGGTCTGGGTTTTCTTCAGTAGGCCCTCCCTCTGTTCCTTTTCGTCCAGCAGCTCGGTGATCCGGCCCTTCAACTGCTCAACCTCGGCCTTGTGACCGGCATCCCGGTCGTCCAGTTGCTTGGCCACATCCACCGAGGACACACAATCCTGGTGGCGTGCCTCCAGTGCAGCCTTCTCATCTGCAAAGATTTCAAGTTAAAAGGATTTGAAGAAAGAAAACAGTGACAAAGAGTAAAGGATTTGAAGTATAAAGTAGCTATCCGGGTAACAGCAGGATCTGGCATACCAGTAAGCTCTTTCACCCTCTTGAGAAGCTCGGTGACTTGCGCTTCGGCACCAGCTGAAGAATGTCGGCACAAGGTTACGTGTCGGCAAGAGTAAGCATTGCAAAGTAAAGAGAGGAAAGATATCCAGCATACAGCAGTATGTCGGCAAAGATTACCTTTCTGGGACAGCTCCTGCTGAAGCTTGCTGTGTGCGTCAGATAGCTTCCGGTGCTCGCACACCAACTCATGGAACATGTCGGCCCGGGTGTTGTTCATGCGCTGCAAAAATGCCGGGATTTGAAATGTCAGCAGAGAAATTTGACATGATAATTAAAGTGAAGATTTTATCAAGTGATCATTCTTTTAAAGACCCGGCACAGGTGCTGCGCACCTATCCCGGCTCTCGATGAATAGGATTTGAAGCTCGAATCGAGCTTATATCCCGGTCAAGAGGATTTGAAAGATAATAGAGATGTGAAATTGTTAAAGACCCGGCACAGGTGCTGCGCACCTATCCCGGCCCTCGGTGACTAGGATTTGAAGCTCGGATCGAGCTCATATGTCGGCAGTTAATTCAAAAGAAGCTAGCTAAAGGACTATGAGAAAATCCCGGATGTCCATATCCCGGACAGCCGACATTTTCGGGGACTGGGGATATGTGTGTAAATAGAGAGGACTTACGTTGGTGGCAGAGGCCAACTTGTGAAGTCTTTGCTGGATGCTGAGGAGCTCGCTGGCGATCGGTATGGGCTTCGCTGCCAGGAAGTCGCTTGGGTCGCCACTGGTCTTGGCTTCGGCCAGCTTCTTGCTCCTTGAGTCCGCAGTGTCCATGTTGCTGGCGTCGTTCCACTTGGTGCACTGCTCCTTAAGAGAGCCGAGGCTCTGATCACTTTTCGTCGCAAGAGGGACGAGGCCCTCGAGTTCTGGGGTGTCGAAGAAGCTGGTCCGGTACCCCGGCCGGGCTGCTGCCCTGCCAAGATGCAGGGCCAGAGCAGAGCTGGTCCGGGACGCTGCCTTAGGAGGAGCAGTTGCGGCAGATGGTGTGCCGGACTTGGCCGGCTGAATCTTCAACGTGCCGGTCTGGGCCGGTGCAGTGGTCTTGGCCGGGGCAGTGGACTTGGCCGGTGCAGTGGTCTTGGCCGGTGCAGTGGTCTTGGCCGGTGCTGGGGTCTTGTCAGCTGAAGGAGTCTCGGGTGCGGGCTGTTTCCGGCGCGGCCGGTGCTTCTTGGCCAGCGGGAGCAGGATCCGGAAAAGTCCGGACTTCCAGCACTAAAGGGCCTTTGCCCTTGATGTCTGTGCCGGCGCTCTTGTCGCTTGCGCCGGCGTCGTCAGTTGTGCCGGCGTCGCTGGTGGGCGCGCCGGAGTCTGGGGCTTCTTGGTGGGCTCCTGTGTCCATGTGGACATCAGGAGCCGGAGGTTCCTGTTGAGCCCCCGAGTCCATGTGGACGTCGGGGGCAGAGGTGTCTTGTGCCGACGGAGGGACGTCCTTCGCCGGGGAGGTGGTCTTGTCGGGCGCAGGCGAAGATGCCGGTGCCGGTGAGGTCGTGTGACTAGCAGAGGGAATGTCGGAGGTAGAAGGGGCCGCGGGCTTGGTAACCTTCGGGTCGCCACTCGAGCCAGAAGCTTGTTCCGGCGCGAGAGGAGCACTGAAAGAGAGAAAAAACACCAAGTTAATAAGATGGGCATGAGATATGTCGGAGATGAGACAATGAGAAGAGATTAAGATTTACCCCGAGGCAACTGGCCTCTGTTTCTTCGTTTTGGGCACGCCAACCTTCTGCCTCTTCTGTGACTGAGGAGTGTCAGGCTGGGGCTTCACACCTCGCTTCCGGCCGGCACGTCCGCCGGTGGAAGGAGGTCCCTGGTTCAGAGGGGCAGCATCGACGACCATTTCGTCCGGGATAGCTGAGGACGACATTGGAAACTCGTAAGCAATGGGTGTTTCTGGAAAGGCATATGCAAGTGGCATCGGGTCATAGTACAGCAGGATCTCCTCGTCAGAATCAATCTCACTCCGGTCTTGAGTACTATGCCGGGATGAAGAGCCCTTACCCATGGCAGCTGCAGCGCGGGTGCTCCTGGGTAGCTTATCCCAATGATCCGGATCTTCAACATCCGCAACAGTGCGGTCCGCTGCGATCTTGATCCGAGAGTTCTCCATGGCTTGGAAGCTGAATTTCTGTATAAACAGCAAAGTCAAGTATTCAGACAAAGAAATATGCCGGTGGAAGAGGTATATCGGATCAATATAATATGTGTCAGCAAATAGACATGTGTCGGCATAAGTATCTATGTGCCGGACACACACTTTATGTATCGGATAAGATGGTTTACCGTTGGGGCGGGCCTATCCCGGCTGTACGGTTCTAGCCCCCAGGCAAAAGTGGCCTGAGAGGACTTGCAAACATCCTTAATCCGGCGCAGAATGTCGGCCGGAGTCAGCTCGTGAGTGGAATGCCGGGTGGGGTCCATTGGCCCGCTCATCTGGCAGATCTTGTGCGACCGGCGCTGCAGAGGGGAGACGCGCCGGCTTATATAGCAGGCCACCAGGTCTTGAGGAGTAAGACCGGCATCCCGGAGCTCGCCTTTAACCCGGTGAAGCGCATTCACCGGCATCACCGAGGTCTTCGGGTTGTAGGTCCAGTTCGTCATAGCCAAGGGTGGCTCGTCCACAAATGGCGGCAGGTTGAGCAGATCCTCGTCAGTGGTGTTCTTGACGTAGAAGAAGCTCTTCTGCCACTTCTTGCAAGATTCTAGGAGCTCCACCTTGGGGAAGTCCGAGCCCTTTCGGGACATGATGGTGGCCGCGCCACAGAGGGTCATGGGGCGGTCCTTCTTTTCCTGAGCCGTCTCCGGCGGGTCATCCTTGCTCCGGGGCGGCTCCTGGACCACTTGCTTCCGCAGTTGGAAGTATTTCGCCCAGCCTTGGGTTAGGGGCTCGATGCCGGCATAGCCCTCGCAAAAAGCAGCGAAGGCGGAGAGGATCATCACGGCGTTGGCCGGGATATGATGAGGTTGTAGATCGTAGGTGTTGAGGAAGTCCCGGAAGAAGTCCGACACCGGCAGACCAAAGCCCCGCTCGAAGTGGGCGATGAAGACGACGCGTTCGCCGGGTTCAGGTGCCGGCACAGTTTCTCCCGCTGGTAGCCGGCATGCTACGCCCTCCGGGACTCTCCTGGTGGAGGTGACCCAGGATATGTCGGCCGGAGTGACCTCCGACCCCTCCCAGCCGGAGCGTCCTTGGGCTCGGGCCAAGGTATCTTCCTCAGAGGCCGAGGTCCCCGTCATGCTTGAAGATGCCATCTTGGTGGCCGGGATAAGGCGTGAGAGCCGGAGTCCCGTGGTGTAATTCCTATCAAGGCCGGAGAAAAGAGGGAGGTTAGTCTCTCCGGCATACCGCCCTCACCAGTGTTAGCAGAGATAAAAAGATCTACCGAGACAGTTAAAATAGGAAACAAATCAGGGTAAAAATTCTAAGGAAGAACACCTGTGAGCGCTGTTAGCAATGCTAGTCGAATCCAGAGAGGAACTGCACTAGATCTATGCGGATATGGCTACCAATGCGAAGCTATGAAGAAGCATCAAAGAGGAAGAACAGAGGGAGAGAGGAACTCACCGGAGTTTGGCCGGCGGTGAAAGAGCGGCGGCGGCAAGTGTGCAGAGGAAGATCCAATCTCCCTGCAATGCTGCGGGGAGAAGAGGCGGCGGCGGCGTCGTCGACAATGACGCCGGGCGTCGGCGAGCGGATGCGCCGGCGTGCAGGTGGGCGACGGCGGTAGAGCTTTCTCTCTGTCCCTCGGTCCGGCGGCGAAGCGCAAGCAGCAGGAGAGCAGAAGAGGAAGAAGGCACTGTGGCGGGGGTAAAAAGAGCAAGTTTACCCCCACCCCATATTTATACCGAAGAGGCAGGGTCGTGGGGATCGTGGGAGTGTTCCACTCCCCCGACCGTTTCTGCGGCGAGCTGCCACGTGGCGGCACGGAGTGGGGCGGCGGTTCCTGTAACCGTGCCATGACGCAATGATGGCGAGTGATACGTCTCAAACGTATCCATAATTTTTGATGCTCCATGCTTGTTTTTACACCATTTGCCTACTGTTTCATTACACTTCGTGGCGTTTTTATGTGATTTCCGGAACTAACCTATTGACAAGATGCCACAGTGCCAGTTCCCTGTTTTCTGCTGTTTTGTGTTTCAGAAGTGATACACAGGAAATATTCTTGGAATTGGACGAAACAAAAGCCAGAAGTCTTATTTTCCGGGGAGCATCCAGACATCCGAAAGAGAGCCGGAGAGGGGCCAGGCCCTGCCCTCACACAGGGGTGGCGCGGCCCAGGCCCTGGCCGCGCCACCTATGTGTGAGGAGGCCCTGGCTGCCCTCTCGCGACGCCCCTTCGCCTATAAGAAGCCTCGGGACGGAAAAACCTAACCCCCGATCAGATTTCCAGAAAGAGTTCCGTAGCTCCGCCGCTGCCACCGACGAATTTCGGGGGACAGAAGTCTCTGTTCCGGCACCCTGCCAGGACGGGGAAGTGCCCCCGAAGCCATCTCCATCGGTCTCCATCACCGTCTCCGCCGTCTCCATCGACCTCACCGCCATCTACATCAACCTTGCTGTCTCCTATGATGAGGAGGGAGTAGTTCATCCCCGGGGCTGAGGGCTCTACCGGTAGCTATGTGGTTCACCTCTCTCTCCCATGATGTGATCTTTATGTGATCGTGAGCTTTGTATCATGTTGAACAAGTACATGTTATTATTCAGATATTTTGTGTACTCTAGTGATATTATTAAAGTAATCTATTCCTCCTGTTATGGTGTAACGGTGATAGTGCGTGCATCATGGTGGTACTTGGTTTAGGCTATGATTGTGATCCCTTGTGGATTATGAGAATAATTATTACTATGATAGTTTGAGTGATCTATTCCTCCTTTCATGGTGTAAAGTTGACAGTGTGTGCACCGTGTTAGTACTTGGTTTAAGTTGCAATGATTTCTATCTTGAGTTGTGATCTGATTTGTTTATCGCTATGAGTGGTGTTTGTCAAGTACTTGATGAACTTTAAGGGGTGCTTCTGTAGCCACTACGCGATGATTAGTGTTATTCAATAGGAGAGTAATTCAGAGTACCTTAGCAAGAGAAGTTACTTGTTCATTCATGTTATATTGTTGGGAGTGTGTCCACTAGTGAAAGTATGATCCCTAGGCCTTGTTTCCAAGCTTTGCATACCATTTACTTGCTATTTTATTACTTGTTTGCTCGCAGCGATATTTACTTTAAATCACATTTGCTACTTATAATCATCACTACTACTTGCATTTCACTATCTCTTCGCCGAACTAGTGCACCTATACATTTGACAAGTGTATTGGGTGTGTTGGGGACACAAGAGACTTTCTGTATCGTAATTGCAGGGTTGCTTGAGAGGGATAGCTTTGACCTCTAACCTCCCTGAGTTCGATAAACCTTGGGTGATCCACTTAAGGGAAACTTGCTGCTGTTCTACAAACCTCTGCACTTGGAGGCCCAACAAGTGTCTACAAGAATAGAAGTGTGTAGACATCAAGCTCTTTTCTGGCGCCGTTGCCGGGGAGGTAAGGTAAAAGGTACTCGCATCCTCCTGTGTGAGTGCTCGGAGTTATTTCCTTTAGATTCTGCAATTACATCTTTTTGTTTCTTGTTTTTATGTTCACTAGTTAGGCTTAATGGAAAACAATGAGTTCTGTAGTCTTTTTCCTGAGTTTAGATATGAAGTGTTTGAAGAGAAAATTGAAAAACCTTTGGAGCTTAATTTGCATGCTAATAGTGTTGTTAGTATGAATGCTTTGAACACCGTTGTTGCTATAGAAAAGTCTAAGCTTGGGGAAGCTGGTTTTGTTAAGCATGATATTTTTAGTTCCCCAGCTTTAGTGGAGAAAGTTTGCTCTGATGATATTTTATCTCCCATATGTGATGTTCCTTCTTATGATGATATGTTTGATGAGTATGCTTTGCGACATAGTAGTTCTCTAGCCTATGATGATGAGTATAATATTTTCAGTTCACCTACTATTGAGGATAAAATTAGTTATGATTACAATATGCCTCCTATTTATGATGATTATGGTGATGAGAATAATTATTCTGTTGAATCTGCTCCTACTACTATTGTTCCTGTGGTGAGAATTAATTCTTTTATGCATGTGGCTCATGATAGGGAAGCTTTATGTGATAGTTATATTGTTAATTCTATTCATGATGCTACTGAAAGTTATTATGAGAGAGGGAAACATGGTTTGATGGATCTCAACAATATTAAGTTTTCCCTCTTTATGTTGCAAATCTTGAAGTGGCACTTGTTTTATCTATCCATGCTTGCTACTATGTGCCTCGTTGATTTATTTTCTTACAAGATTCCTATGCATAGGAAGTGGTTCAGATATAAATGTCTTTCATACTTGCTTTTTGATGCTCTCTATTGCTTTAAATTCCTATATGGCACCTTTGCCTCAAGCGCGCCCACATGAGCATCTTTGCAAATTTCTGCGCCTAGCTCAAAGGCGTTAAAGAAAAGCACTCTTGGGAGATAACCCAATGTTTTCTTTCAGTACTTTTTCTTTTATTTGAGTCTTGGAAGTTATTACTACTGTAATGACCGCTCCTTATTCTTGTTATTTCGTTTTTGTGCCAAGAGAAGCCTCTAATTTGAGTGAGGTAAAGATTTGGGGTTATTGCTGTCCTGAAACTGTTTTTTGTGCTGCACCGTAAAAATTCGTGAAAATTCTCTGTTTATCTTTTGGACCTGCGATTTCTTGTGCATATGCCCCAGGTTATATCCAAACTTTTGTTAGTTGAACACTTTTTGATTTGAGCAACATAAAATCCCTCAAAAATTCGACCTTTGTCGGCTGTTCTGTTTTGACAGATTTCTGCCAATATTTGTGTTTGCCGCTTTATCGCTTTCTTTTGAGTTCTTTTTATCACGGAACTTTTGGGGAAGTTGCTACAGTAGTATATGCTATATATGTGGTGGTTTTGGGTTGAAACCTGAAGCAAAAAGAGGTTGATTATATGTTATGCTTAAACTAATGTTGCTAATAGAATTGTGTTTAGTTTTGTATGAAGGAAGTTTTCAAGTGTAGGGATTGGAGAATGATGAGATGAGTTGAAGAATGGACAAAAGCTCAAGCTTGGGGATGCCCATGCATCACCCCAAGAAATATCCAAGAAGTACAAGCATCAAAGCTTGGGGATGCCCCCGAGGCACCCCTTCTTCATCGGCAAAAATCAGGTCACCTTTCAAGACACTATATTTTTATTGCTTCATGCACTATGTGTTTTTCTTGGAGCGTCAGTTGTTTTTGTTTTCAGTATTAGTTTAGTTTAGTTTGCTGCAATAAATGGTTAGCTCACATCATGTTTCTTTTGAAGGAGATGAACTCGCTTTTCATTTGCCAAGAACACTCTGTTTTTCACTCTTATCGTTTCAACGAGTGTTCTCTTTTTCTGCTACTGCTTTGGGGTTTTCGTTTTTCACCTTGATTTGCGTTCAGACCTTGCCATATCTTTTCATCAAGGTGTATTTTTGCCTCTGGTCTTTATTGGTTTTCATCAAAAGAGGTATCTTTAAAAATTTCAAATGGTGTTGGAAAAGAGAAAAAGCTTTGTGCAAAATAGTGGTACAAGAAGGAGCTTGTGTAGACTGCGGCTTAGGCTTTTTCATGCCATGCTAGATGTCTCTTTGATAGTATGCTTAGTGGTTTTGCTGTAGCATAACTTGTCTCAAATAACTGAGATTGCTTAATGAGCCTTTGAAAAAATCATGCGTTGTTTTTATTGTATGGAAGCATTATTTTGGTTTTCTCCTTGATGCTTTATTTGGGTTGACTTGGCGCATGCTCACACATGTTAGACTCTTCCAAAGTCGCCAATAGCCTTCATGATCATTTAGTTTTTGACTTTTGATGCCATCGTATGCTTCTTTTAATGTCGCTTTGTCGCTTTGCATGATTATGGCCATTATTGCTCTCTTAGTTGGTCGCTCCCAGTCTTTTGCTAGCCCTCACCTTGTACTGAGTATGAGCTCTACTCGTGCATCCAACTCCTAAAAACCAAGTTTGCCATTGTGTCCACTATAAATTCCTATGCATGGTATTTGTAAGCCATTCCAAAGTAAAAATTTCATGTGCTACCTTTCAAAAACCTTCAAAACACTTCTCGTTTTGTGACACTGTTTTCAGCTCATGGGGACGTAGTGGTCGGATTTGCTATCTTCCATATTGCTTATTTCAAAAAAGAAAAAAAAAGAGAAAAATAGAAAAAAAGGCACTCCTCCATGGTATGTGAATGTTGGTGGGCACCCGATGGAATCGGTTAGCCATGGTTTGTGAAAGGAAAAAGGTGGGGAGGAGTGCCAAGTTTTATAAAAAGAGCACCAAAGTGCCAATCTCTCTCTCAAAAACTTGCTTCATTTTTGTATGGAAGATAGTAAGAACCCCATTGCCAGTCGTTGACAAAGACAACCACCTCTCAAAATCAAGTTTTTATCTCTGTTTTGCAAAATGAAAAGCTCTAGCACATGCTAAATCACTGCTTCCCTCTGCGAAGGGCCTTTCTTTTACTTTTATGTTGAGTCACCACCTTCTATCTTTATGCACCATTAAGAGAGCATAGTTGTCATTCTTAGTGTGATATGCATTGTCCCAAGGTTCATTGATTGATTCATATTGTTGGTTTCACTTGTTCTTAAATTATTTGTATCTAGTCGCCCTCTTAAACTTTGAGGTGTCCTATGCATTTATGTTTTGCTCTCCATGAAGGACAAGCTGAAAACCATTTGTATGTTTTTCCTTATGATTTGAACACACGTTTGACTTTCATTGTTTCATTATCATGATCTTTTGTTTGTGTTCATTTGCATGTTTACAACATGGTTGCTAAGTTCTTATTGTCATGATTATATCTTTCATGCCCATGTTTTAAGTTCTATTGATCCCAGCTCACAATGCTTACATATATGATCAAGATTGTGTAGGTGCATGTCACCTCAAAAATTATTCTTTTGTTATCACTTACCTACTCGAGGACGAGCAGGAGTTAAGCTTGGGGATGCTGATACGTCTCAAACGTATCCATAATTTTTGATGCTCCATGCTTGTTTTTACACCATTTGCCTACTGTTTCATTACACTTCGTGGCGTTTTTATGTGATTTCCGGAACTAACCTATTGACAAGATGCCACAGTGCCAGTTCCCTGTTTTCTGCTGTTTTGTGTTTCAGAAGTGATACACAGGAAATATTCTTGGAATTGTGTGGGGACCCCGGATTACCCATCCGGAATACCCGATATGCATACAATTCACGATCCCATGATCAGTGTGTCGTGAATCCACATATCCGAGTTGATAACAGAATTACATCATCCTTTACAGTACCGAATAATGCTTACAATTGGTCACATGACCAAGTATGATATTGCCACGCAGGGCAAGTCTACAACTAAGCAGCGGATACCAAGCAGCGTTGATGACCCAAGCCATGCCTACTACCCTACAGGCAACTGACTGGGAGACGTTCCTAGTTTGCACCGGCGTCGTCGAACTCCTCACCATCATCCTCATAACCTTCTTCATAATCTGGCCAAGTTAATAGCCAGGGACAAAGCCGTGAGTACATTTTGGAATTGTACTCGCAAACCATCTAAGAGAGGAAATTTATTCACATGCTATATGGCTGTAGCAAGGGTTGGCTTAGTTTCAGTAACCATGTGCTACTAACTTCACGTGTTGATATAGCATGTCCCACGACATTTCTATATCCTTACTAAAGAAGATACTTACAAGAGAAGTCTTTGCAAAAGCTCTAGGAAAGGGGAAACTCCTTTTCAAGAGAAAAGCCAGCGGTCAATCAAACATGACCACCATCCTTAATAATTTCCGGTCAATCACACATGACCACTTCCATTCCTTCGGCAGTACCCTGCAAGTACTCCGAACCATAACCGTGCCACGGTAGTACCCTCCGAGTACTTCGTCCGGCACCCTTCTCTATTTTCTCAAAAACCATTTATAAAACCAAATCCTGACATTGGGCAATGTAGTGATCTCCACAACCGTCCATGACCGAGGACGCGGCTATTCGAATAGTTTTACACTCTGCAGAGGTTGTACACTTTACCCACACCAACCGATAAATCCGCCGGGATACCACCACGGACCGTCATACACATGTATGCGGGGTTCGGATAATCGATCAAAGCCGTCCATCTATCCACCTTAATACGGGTGCCTACCCTATGGAGTATACATCCCCGGCAAACCCTGGCCGTCTACCTCTGCCGAGCGTAGTTCCAGTGCCACGGCGGGAGAAACCCAAGTGTCTTCCGGACGGGTAGCCTATTGGCGGGCCCGCTACACTGTTGCCCATGACTTGCGACAACCCAGATTCCGGGGTCCTCCAGACCCTTATATAGTGCAAGGCTCCCCGCACTAAGGCAGATAGACTTCAAACTAAGCCCGTCCCATACCGGGTAATGTGGTTGCACTGTTTAATTGCTTCGAGCGACTACAAAGAAACACCGATGCCTTTTTCTGAATCCACCAACTCCTTTCCTCCATAACCCAAGTGTCCATTTGACCCAAAATCCTTTAGAAAACAATTCAGTGGAGTAGGTACTACTCCAAGGTTTTCGTAACCATTTTCGAAACTTTTCCGGAAGTTATCCCATCCTAGAGTTTTTGGCTCCACTACAAGTGTTTCCCAAAGACTTCGATGCTAATCATCGAGCCTCTACAATCAGGGGTAATGATAGGTGGTAAGGGATTCATCCTCCATGGATGATAACATTGTGACTTGTGGAGCTAAGTCACCATCTATTGCTAACTAGGGATAATTAGCAATATAAGAAAAACAATGCATAGCAGTAAGAGTAAGAGTAGGATAATGCATAGTGCCATGATAGGATTCAGATATGAACAAGTAGATGGCTTGCCTTAATAGCTTGTCCCTGGTCTTCTTCTTCTTGATACTCAAAGACTACTCCCTCCTCCGCACACTCGTCGTTCGAATCTATCGTCGGAAAAATAAAAGCACACAATAAGCATACATGCATACACAGGTCACAAGCACTTCATCACTCAATACCACCTCATCAAAGAGTATCAGAAACAAACATGTTTAGAATCTAAAATAAGATTCCATAGATTTTTAGTAGCAAGGTAATCCTATTAAAACTAGGGTTTTTCAAACATAGCAAGCACCACACTACTTCATCTCAATCAAGCATGCAGGGGGTCACATAGGCCAAATAACAAATTCAGCATGCTTACAGACATGCACAAGTTTTCTGAACCAAGAATCCATCTTATAAGAGTAAAGCTACTATAATAATAGGGAAAACAATTTCTAATAGTAAATAACCCTATACTCAACCCAAACATCTAGCAGGCATCAAACCTGATCAAAACATGTCATACAACATAGCATCAGATAGCGAACAATAATACAAACCCAACAAAAATGGATTTGCAATTTTCCGATTAACAGGGAATATTCTAAGCATTTTATGGTGGAAATAACTACTGATTCAGAGATAAATCTACCAGAAAATCATAAAAGCTCAAAAAAAATTATCCTATGTACAGTAGCAAGAATTAACAGTACATGACCACCCAAAATTGGTTCCAACCAAAAATAATTCAAAGATTAGGTTTTAAAATTCCCTAAAGTCAAATCTGGTAGTATTTTGCAAAAACAACCATGCTAAAAATAAAATCCTATTTGCAACCAGACCAGTGGCATTAGAAAGGTACTGCATAGGGCTTCCCTACAAAATTGGATTTAATCCAATTAAGTCTCTGGATCTCAAGATATGAATTTTCTAGTGAAAAGGACACATTAATCAAGATTAAATCTTAGAAATAATCTAGGAATAAATTTGGCAAACCACTTGGTCTGAATGGTGTAAAACAGGTTCCAGAACCTTTATAAAATTAGATCTACAGATTTTCATGCATGAAACATTTTGTTTGGGAATTATTTCTACCAGGAGGTTAACAGATCTGACAGAAAAATAATAAATGGACTTCACCAAAAAAAAAAACAGTTGCGGGCTGGATCTAGGCACACCTGGGCGGCAGAGCGCTGGGCCGGCCCAACCGCGTTCGGGCGCGCGAGCGGGACGGTGTTGGAACCGCCTACAGGCCAGGCCCATGGTCCATGGCAGCACGCCGAACCGGTACGGGGGACTCCTGGCCGCCCGATCAGAACACGATCGACGGCGCAGGGTCCTCGTCTTCCCCGCGACGGGCTCGCCCAGGAAGAAACCCTAGCTTGCACTGGGAGGTTGCGGGGGCTCACCTAGGGCCATGGAAGGCCATCGGGGATGTGCCTGGGCAGATGCGGAGGTCATGGAAGCCTCGGGGACGGTCTCGGAGTGGCTCCAGGTGGTCGGGGCCGTCAGGTCTATCTCCGACCAGATCTACAGGGACGAGATCAGGGTGGCAGCTCCAAGGTCTCCTGTGGGAATGCAAGAGCATGATTAGATAGTTCTTGAAGAGAGGATTCCATTGCTATAAAGAAGAGGATCAGAGGTTGTGTAGATCAGTGGGGAGCTTCCTCGCAAGTTTCCAATACCGAAGTGAAGATCACTTCCCCTCGGCCATAGAGAAGAGAGGGTTGGGCTCCAGTCCTGGGGGTGAGAGGGGGATGGAAAGGGAAGTGAAATGAGCTGGGTAAGAGAGGATGGGGTGGTCTGTAGCTTTATATCTAGAGGGGGAGTGTGAGATGGGTGATTAGGTCGGTTTGGCAAGGTGAGGTGCATGGAGGGCCCTGGTTGGGTAAGAGGGGCGGTGGAGGGGGTGAGAGGGGCCCAGGAAGTGGCTTGGTCGGCCAGGAGCAGAGGTGAGGCTGCATCACCATTTTTTTATTGATGGGCAAAGTGGTTGTTGACAATTCTTCTCTCCTTCTTCTTCCAAACACTAGGAGACAATGAGGAGGGTGCTGCTACAGTTATATTTCGACCAGAGAGAGGGGTGTGGGTGATGGAGAGAGTAAGGTGTTGTTTTGGTTAGGTTTCAAAAGAATTTGAAAGTTTGTGATGGATAATGGTGATGAATGCATGCATGTTTCAATATTTGGATCCTTGAGTTAAAAATTAACTCCTCTAGTGAGATGCATGCATAGATGGATTAGAGAGGTAGGGAGAAAGTTGAGTATGGATTGGACAAATTAGCATAATAGAAATTCTCGCCAACATTTGCATTTTGAAGGTTTGCCCAATAAACAATATTAATCAATATCTTGGAGAATTTTGAAAGTAAGCAAGTAAGGTTTTGAGTTCATGGGCTCCTATAGGAATAAGATAGCAAGGTGGGAGAGTATAGAATTTATTTGATGAGAAGAAAGGGGCATGAAATAACAAAGTGACCATTCATATGCAATTGTTCAAATAGGAAAGGTAGGATAAAGAAATAGTTATTTTGATGGAGGAAAAGTGATATTATGCAAGAATAAAATTTTCAAATGCTAGTAGAGAGGAAATGAATTTATTGAGGGATTTTATGAAGAGTGTTGACTAATTCTCAAGAAGATCAAGGAAAACTAGAAAGTGAAAACAGTTTTGACTAGGGTTCAAAACCTAGTCACATAAATAGGTGGCATGCTTCAAAATGCACATGCAAGTGGATAGATGGTTAGAGTAGATCAAAAGGAAGAGGAATGGGCCAAAGAATGGTCTCTGAACAATTTATTTCGAATTCTAGAAGTGTGAGCAAGAGTGCATATGATAATAGTCAAATGGTCAGTGATTTGATTAGGGTCAGAAACAGAATTAGAGCAAGTATCATATGGCCTCAAATGGCTAGGTGGCAATGGAAAGAATGGAAGATCACATGCCAAATATGAGTTCTAGGAAGGTAAATTGTCATGGATAGAATAGATGAGCTTAATATAAGCATCAGAAAACTGAATCTGTTAACAGACACTAAGTCTGCACACTAGGTGTTTGATAAAATGTTTGCAAGAAAAGGATTTTCTAAATTTGGGTGATCCTTTTTATGATTGGATGAAGATGATTTTAATAACATCATGTGTGCCTTCCTTGGGTTAGCTTGATTAGTTGCAAGATTCCTAAAAAATGGAGCTCCTAATGTCTCATGATAAGACTAAGACATTAGGGTTAGGGATTCAGGATTGAGAGGAAAATAACAAGATGGGTTTTATTTGAAGCAAGGTATGAGAACAACTTGTTTGTGACAAAATATTAATGGATGTATTTTGAATAGGTTAGGCCACAGGCCTAAGTGAGGATTATATCTACACACCAACAACCTATCAAAGTCAAACCAAGTCACACAAAGTCAACTCACCACACAAGGTCAATCATTTGCAGCAATCCTAGCATTACCAGAAAAAAATGATTGAATAAGTGCCCAATGGTGATCATGCCGTGTTCAACTAGAAAAGAGTTTCAAATAAAGGAGTAAAGCTTTTTGTAGACTTTTCAGAACCAGTGGAGACATTTCATCTCCTTTAGAAAGTTTTCTTAAAGGTGATGGAAATCCTTTTATAAACATCAACAAAATATAAGTTTGTAAAATAGTGGGACCACACCACCTGGTATGTCCCTATAGTTTTGTACATACTTAGTTTTAGCAAAAGCTTTGTTTCAAAGATAAATCTTGGCTCTTGTTTTGGACAAATAAAATAATTTGAAAAAGGAGAGGTTGCCAAGATAATGATTTTGTAAAAAATATATCTAGAAGCATAAATAAAGGCACGATCACAGGGGCATAAGGATTGTGTTGGTTCACTATATTGTTCAACAAGCAACTCAAACAGACATCATTAACATAACAACCAAGACAAACAAGCAAGAAATATTACACCCAGAGGTTTGTACAAAAAGTTTTTGTTGGCCCTCATTTTTGGCTCACCGAACACTATTTAAACAGGGTTACAAAAAGTGGGGTGTTACAGCTCTTCCCCCCTTAAACAGAATCTCGTCCCGAGATTCCTAAGTGTGGTACTAGAGAGGTGAAGAGACTAGGTTAGAGTTAGACTTTGAAAGGTTGCTCTTCCAACTTTTTGATGATACTTCGAGCTGCGTCGAAGGCTTGCTCTTGTCGAAGATGTAGATCGTCTTCACTTGCTGCAGTTGATGGCTGAAGAGTTGATGTTGCCAAAAGCATCCTGTCGAGACCGTGCCGAGATGCTTTTTTTTTTGAAGGTTAGTGGGGTCAAGCTATCTAGTATGTCCAAAAGGGATCCTATGAGAGTTAGAAGGGTGTCAGCTCGCGATTAAGGTCTTGAAGAGTCGAGGCTTCTCGGGTAGCTCTTGTTGGCTTGGAGTCACTTCTTCCCTCGCGTAGCTCGATGGAATCTTCAGATCTTGGAGTCGTGACTTGAAGTTTGAGATTGGCGTAGACCTTTAATCTCGCGCTTGCAGATGGTAGACAAGAGCATTTGTGCTTCGGTCTTGATAGGCACGTTGAATTTTTATCAACTTAGTCTCCTACGCTTCCTAGCTACCAAGGCGTAGGTTAGTCCTAATGGAAACCATTCTTCTAGGTCGCATTGTGATTGAGCTAAAAACACTTCAGGTGGCGGTGCACCACCAACGGTGTGCCTTCTAGTAGTCAACGATTTATTCCTTCTTGTCTTTGGGTTGGTGGAGACCAGTGAAAATCTTCTTGCTTCTCCAACTCCTTGTAGCCTTGAGGATCCTGAGGTATATTGGGATACCTTGAGTTGACTTCATCTTCCGAGAAATCTTCATGCGGATTTCTACTCGTGTCCTAAGTCAGCTTTAGTTTTCAAACCCGTCAAAATTTAAACGAGCGAGCGAGTTAGTTAGAAAAGTCTTCACTTCTTCTCGTTGCGACCTCCATTGATAACTCCTAAATGCAAAGTCGACATCGACGGCTTGATTTTGAAGAGTCTTCATCCTTCTATTTGCTCTGTGGAGATCAAGCACGTGAGCCTTTGGGCTTCAGGTGAAGTTAACGGGTTGAACTACGAAAGTTAGGCTTGCTTTTGATACTTCTATGCTCAATGTTAGTTGGCTTGTTAGAAGATTAGCAAGCGTTCGGGTGTTAAGAGAGTATCATCAATGTTAGCGAAACTCTAAAGTTAAGGTTAGTCAATCCCGGTTAGTGAAGTGTTTGTCTTCTAGAAGTCCTTTGTAGTCCAGGCGGTCTGGCTTCTGCTTCCTTGACGCTGGAGAGAGGTCTTGGTGAAGCTTTAAGCACGTAGCAGAAATTGTTGCTTCGGATCTTGGGTATGTGTTGCAAGAAGGGTTATTATCGACTATTATCTAGGTTAGAGTTAACGCTTTAGTTTTAACTCATCTATGCTATTCGAGATGTCATAAATAGGTGCAAGGGAAACACATCCTGGAGAGGTTTCTTATTCGGGGTTTTATTTGCCAGACGGGTTTTGAGGCCGAGATGCCAAAAACAAGCACAAGCACAAGCATAAGCACAAGGCAATAACACACACTCAAGAAACACACAAAGCAACTGCAAACAATACCCAGAACACACAAGGCAATCAACAAACAATTGCAAGAGTCACTCGGGGTACCTCAAGTACCAACGATGCCTAACGCGTGATATTTGGGTCAGTCCTATTCATCCTAGTGTCATGGTTGGCCATAGTTGCTGATATTTTCACTCCTTGACTCTCGCTTTAGCAGAATCTTGATGGCAGTTGGGGGGTGAAGCCATAGTGTTGTAGAGCCGTTGATGTTGACTTGGAAAGTGCAGTTCTGTAAGTCTTCTTGTATCACCTCGCATGGTTGTGAAGTCTTCAGAGGGATTGCTGAAGTGTGCCACTGGTGGCATACACACCCGACAAACCTAATAAATACTAGTCAAGAAGCTAAGTACTTGGTCATTGACGACTGCAAAAGTGCGAGTCCAGGGAGGAACAAGGTCAGCTTCTTGACAGAGCCATTGGTGTCAACCAAAGGCAAAAATATTTGGCAGCATTCTTCCTTCTTTGTAGCAGGAAAGATTCGAGGACGTCCTTCTGAATAGTTGCTCCATCTTGCGTCTCTAAGTTTCAGGTCTAATTGCGGTATAATGTTCAGTATTTAGATTTTGAAGGGGATGAGATAAGATAGTAAGGCTATGAAAACTTTGGCAATCGAGTAAATAAGACTTGGAGCTTTGAATAGATGAGAAGTATAGAAGCCATGTTGTTGGCTACTTTATATAAACAAGTCCTGCAATTACTTTTAGCAAAATATTACTTTCCTATCTAACGCCCATGCTAACTAAGGTCTCCTACAGTCAGGATGGCTCTGATACCAACTCTGTGGGGACCCCGGATTACCCATCCGGAATACCCGATATGCATACAATTCACGATCCCATGATCAGTGTGTCGTGAATCCACATATCCGAGTTGATAACAGAATTACATCATCCTTTACAGTACCGAATAATGCTTACAATTGGTCACATGACCAAGTATGATATTGCCACGCAGGGCAAGTCTACAACTAAGCAGCGGATACCAAGCAGCGTTGATGACCCAAGCCATGCCTACTACCCTACAGGCAACTGACTGGGAGACGTTCCTAGTTTGCACCGGCGTCGTCGAACTCCTCACCATCATCCTCATAACCTTCTTCATAATCTGGCCAAGTTAATAGCCAGGGACAAAGCCGTGAGTACATTTTGGAATTGTACTCGCAAACCATCTAAGAGAGGAAATTTATTCACATGCTATATGGCTGTAGCAAGGGTTGGCTTAGTTTCAGTAACCATGTGCTACTAACTTCACGTGTTGATATAGCATGTCCCACGACATTTCTATATCCTTACTAAAGAAGATACTTACAAGAGAAGTCTTTGCAAAAGCTCTAGGAAAGGGGAAACTCCTTTTCAAGAGAAAAGCCGGCGGTCAATCAAACATGACCACCATCCTTAATAATTTCCGGTCAATCACACATGACCACTTCCATTCCTTCGGCAGTACCCTGCAAGTACTCCGAACCATAACCGTGCCACGGCAGTACCCTCCGAGTACTTCGTCCGGCACCCTTCTCTATTTTCTCGAAAACCATTTATAAAACCAAATCCTGACATTGGGCAATGTAGTGATCTCCACAACCGTCCATGACCGAGGACGCGGCTATTCGAATAGTTTTACACTCTGCAGAGGTTGTACACTTTACCCACACCAACCGATAAATCCGCCGGGATACCACCACGGACCGTCATACACATGTATGCGGGGTTCGGATAATCGATCAAAGCTGTCCATCTATCCACCTTAATACGGGTGCCTACCCTATGGAGTATACATCCCCGGCAAACCCTGGCCGTCTACCTCTGCCGAGCGTAGTTCCAGTGCCACGGCGGGAGAAACCCAAGTGTCTTCCGGACGGGTAGCCTATTGGCGGGCCCGCTACACTGTTGCCCATGACTTGCGACAACCCAGATTCCGGGGTCCTCCAGACCCTTATATAGTGCGAGGCTCCCCGCACTAAGGCAGATAGACTTCAAACTAAGCCCGTCCCATACCGGGTAATGTGGTTGCACTATTTAATTGCTTCGAGCGACTACAAAGAAACACCGATGCCTTTTTCTGAATCCACCAACTCCTTTCCTCCATAACCCAAGTGTCCATTTGACCCAAAATCCTTTAGAAAACAATTCAGTGGAGTAGGTACTACTCCAAGGTTTTCGTAACCATTTTCGAAACTTTTCCGGAAGTTATCCCATCCTAGAGTTTTTGGCTCCACTACAAGTGTTTCCCAAAGACTTCGATGCTAATCATCGAGCCTCTACAATCAGGGGTAATGATAGGTGGTAAGGGAGTCATCCTCCATGGATGATAACATTGTGACTTGTGGAGCTAAGTCACCATCTATTGCTAACTAGGGATAATTAGCAATATAAGAAAAACAATGCATAGCAGTAAGAGTAAGAGTAGGATAATGCATAGTGCCATGATAGGATTCAGATATGAACAAGTAGATGGCTTGCCTTAATAGCTTGTCCCTGGTCTTCTTCTTCTTGATACTCAAAGACTACTCCCTCCTCCGCACACTCGTCGTTCGAATCTATCGTCGGAAAAATAAAAGCACACAATAAGCATACATGCATACACAGGTCACAAGCACTTCATCACTCAATACCACCTCATCAAAGAGAATCAGAAACAAACATGTTTAGAATCTAAAATAAGATTCCATAGATTTTTAGTAGCAAGGTAATCCTATTAAAACTAGGGTTTTTCAAACATAGCAAGCACCACACTACTTCATCTCAATCAAGCATGCAGGGGGTCACATAGGCCAAATAACAAATTCAGCATGCTTACAGACATGCA
This sequence comes from Dactylis glomerata, assembly GCA_007115705.1. Taxonomy (NCBI): domain Eukaryota; kingdom Viridiplantae; phylum Streptophyta; class Magnoliopsida; order Poales; family Poaceae; genus Dactylis; species Dactylis glomerata. The sequence goes on from QXEO01000258.1 coordinate 37,583, forward strand.
CAAGTTTTCTGAACCAAGAATCCATCTTATAAGAGTAAAGCTACTATAATAATAGGGAAAACAATTTCTAATAGTAAATAACCCTATACTCAACCCAAACATCTAGCAGGCATCAAACCTGATCAAAACATGTCATACAACATAGCATCAGATAGCGAACAATAATACAAACCCAACAAAAATGGATTTGCAATTTTCCGATTAACAGGGAATATTCTAAGCATTTTATGGTGGAAATAACTACTGATTCAGACATAAATCTACCAGAAAATCATAAAAGCTCAAAAAAAATTATCCTATGTATAGTAGCAAGAATTAACAGTACATGACCACCCAAAATTGGTTCCAACCAAAAATAATTCACAGATTAGGTTTTAAAATTCCCTAAAGTCAAATCTGGTAGTAATTTGCAAAAACAACCATGCTAAAAATAAAATCCTATTTGCAACCAGACTAGTGGCATTAGAAAGGTACTGCATAGGGATTCCCTACAAAATTGGATTTAATCCAATTCAGTCTCTGGATCTCAAGATATGAATTTTCTAGTGAAAAGGACACATTAATCAAGATTAAATCTTAGAAATAATCTAGGAATAAATTTGGCAAACCACTTGGTCTGAATGGTGTAAAACAGGTTCCAGAACCTTTATAAAATTAGATCTACAGATTTTCATGCATGAAACATTTTGTTTGGGAATTATTTCTACCAGGAGGTTAACAGATCTGACAGAAAAATAATAAATGGACTTCACCAAAAAAAAAAAACAGTTGCGGGCTGGATCTAGGCACACCTGGGTGGCAGAGCGCTGGGCCGGCCCAACCGCGTTCGGGCGCGCGAGCGGGACGGTGTTGGAACCGCCTACAGGCCAGGCCCATGGTCCACGGCAGCACGCCGAACCGGTACGGGGGACTCCTGGCCGCCCGATCAGAACACGATCGACGGCGCAGGGTCCTCGTCTTCCCCGCGACGGGCTCGCCCAGGAAGAAACCCTAGCTTGCACTGGGAGGTTGCGGGGGCTCACCTAGTGCCATGGAAGGCCATCGGGGATGTGCCTGGGCGGATGCGGAGGTCATGGAAGCCTCGGGGACGGTCTCGGAGTGGCTCCAGGTGGTCGGGGCCGTCAGGTCTATCTCCGACCAGATCTACAGGGACGGGATCAGGGTGGCAGCTCCAAGGTCTCCTGTGGGAATGCAAGAGCATGATTAGATAGTTCTTGAAGAGAGGATTCCATTGCTGTAAAGAAGAGGATCAGAGGTCGTGTAGATCAGTGGGGAGCTTCCTCGCAAGTTTCCAATACCGAAGTGAAGATCACTTCCCCTCGGCCATAGAGAAGAGAGGGTTGGGCTCCAGTCCTAGGGGTGAGAGGGGGATGGAAAGGGAAGTGAAATGAGCTGGGTAAGAGAGGATGGGGTGGTCTGTAGCTTTATATCTAGAGGGGGAGTGTGAGATGGGTGATTAGGTCGGTTTGGCAAGGTGAGGTGCATGGAGGGCCCTGGTTGGGTAAGAGGGGCGGTGGAGGGGGTGAGAGGGGCCCAGGAAGTGGCTTGGTCGGCCAGGAGCAGAGGTGAGGCTGCATCACCATTTTTTTATTGATGGGCAAAGTGGTTGTTGACAATTCTTCTCTCCTTCTTCTTCCAAACACTAGGAGACAATGAGGAGGGTGCTGCTACAGTTATATTTCGACCAGAGAGAGGGGTGTGGGTGATGGAGAGAGTAAGGTGTTGTTTTGGTTAGGTTTCAAAAGAATTTGAAAGTTTGTGATGGATAATGGTGATGAATGCATGCATGTTTCAATATTTGGATCCTTGAGTTAAAAATTAACTCCTCTAGTGAGATGCATGCATAGATGGATTAGAGAGGTAGGGAGAAAGTTGAGTATGGATTGGACAAATTAGCATAATAGAAATTCTCGCCAACATTTGCATTTTGAAGGTTTGCCCAATAAACAATATTAATCAATATCTTGGAGAATTTTGAAAGTAAGCAAGTAAGGTTTTGAGTTCATGGGCTCCTATAGGAATAAGATAGCAAGGTGGGAGAGTATAGAATTTATTTGATGAGAAGAAAGGGGCATGAAATAACAAAGTGACCATTCATATGCAATTGTTCAAATAGGAAAGGTAGGATAAAGAAATAGTTATTTTGATGGAGGAAAAGTGATATTATGCAAGAATAAAATTTTCAAATGCTAGTAGAGAGGAAATGAATTTATTGAGGGATTTTATGAAGAGTGTTGACTAATTCTCAAGAAGATCAAGGAAAACTAGAAAGTGAAAACAGTTTTGACTAGGGTTCAAAACCTAGTCACATAAATAGGTGGCATGCTTCAAAATGCACATGCAAGTGGATAGATGGTTAGAGTAGATCAAAAGGAAGAGGAATGGGCCAAAGAATGGTCTCTGAACAATTTATTTCGAATTCTAGAAGTGTGAGCAAGAGTGCATATGATAATAGTCAAATGGTCAGTGATTTGATTAGGGTCAGAAACAGAATTAGAGCAAGTATCATATGGCCTCAAATGGCTAGGTGGCAATGGAAAGAATGGAAGATCACATGCCAAATATGAGTTCTAGGAAGGTACATTGTCATGGATAGAATAGATGAGCTTAATATAAGCATCAGAAAACTGAATCTGTTAACAGACACTAAGATAGTCTGCACACTAGGTGTTTGATAAAATGTTTGCAAGAAAAGGATTTTCTAAATTTGGGTGATCCTTTTTATGATTGGATGAAGATGATTTTAATAACATCATGTGTGCCTTCCTTGGGTTAGCTTGATTAGTTGCAAGATTCCTAAAAAATGGAGCTCCTAATATCTCATGATAAGACTAAGACATTAGGGTTAGGGATTCAGGATTGAGAGGAAAATAACAAGATGGGTTTTATTTGAAGCAAGGTATGAGAACAACTTGTTTGTGACAAAATATTAATGGATGTATTTTGAATAGGTTAGGCCACAGGCCTAAGTGAGAATTATATCTACACACCAACAACCTATCAAAGTCAAACCAAGTCACACAAAGTCAACTCACCACACAAGGTCAATCATTTGCAGCAATCCTAGCATTACCAGAAAAAAATGATTGAATAAGTGCCCAATGGTGATCATGCCGTGTTCAAGTAGAAAAGAGTTTCAAATAAAGGAGTAAAGCTTTTTGTAGACTTTTCAGAACCAGTGGAGACATTTCATCTCCTTTAGAAAGTTTTCTTAAAGGTGATGGAAATCCTTTTATAAACATCAACAAAATATAAGTTTGTAAAATAGTGGGACCACACCACCTGGTATGTCCCTATAGTTTTGTACATACTTAGTTTTAGCAAAAGCTTTGTTTCAAAGATAAATCTTGGCTCTTGTTTTGGACAAATAAAATAATTTGAAAAAGGAGAGGTTGCCAAGATAATGATTTTGTAAAAAAAATATCTAGAAGCATAAATAAAGGCACGATCACAGGGGCATAAGGATTGTGTTGGTTCACTATATTGTTCAACAAGCAACTCAAACAGACATCATTAACATAACAACCAAGACAAACAAGCAAGAAATATTACACCCAGAGGTTTGTACAAAAAGTTTTTGTTGGCCCTCATTTTTGGCTCACCGAACACTATTTAAACAGGGTTACAAAAAGTGGGGTGTTACAAATTGGACGAAACAAAAGCCAGAAGTCTTATTTTTCCGGGGAGCATCCAGACATCCGAAAGAGAGCCGGAGAGGGGCCAGGCCCTGCCCTCACACAGGGGTGGCGCGGCCCAGACCCTGGCCGCGCCACCTATGTGTGAGGAGGCCCTGGCTGCCCTCTCGCGATGCCCCTTCGCCTATAAGAAGCCTCGGGACGGAAAAACCTAACCCCCCGATCAGATTTCCAGAAAGAGTTCCGTAGCTCCGCCGCCGCCACCGACGAATTTCGGGGGACAGAAGTCTCTGTTCCGGCACCCTGCCGGGATGGGGAAGTGCCCCCAAAGCCATCTCCATCGGTCTCCATCACCGTCTCCGCCGTCTCCATCGACCTCACCGCCATCTACATCAACCTTGCTGTCTCCTATGATGAGGAGGGAGTAGTTCATCCCCGGGGCTGAGGGCTCTACCGGTAGCTATGTGGTTCACCTCTCTCTCCCATGATGTGATCTTTATGTGATCGTGAGCTTTGTATCATGTTGAACAAGTACATGTTATTATTCAGATATTTTGTGTACTCTAGTGATATTATTAAAGTAATCTATTCCTCCTGTTATGGTGTAACGGTGACAGTGCGTGCATCATGGTGGTACTTGGTTTAGGCTATGATTGTGATCCCTTGTGGATTATGAGAATAATTATTACTATGATAGTTTGAGTGATCTATTCCTCCTTTCATGGTGTAAAGTTGACAGTGTGTGCACCGTGTTAGTACTTGGTTTAAGTTGCAATGATTTCTATCTTGAGTTGTGATCTGATTTGTTTATCGCTATGAGTGGTGTTTGTCAAGTACTTGATGAACTTTAAGGGGTGCTTCTGTAGCCACTACGCGATGATTAGTGTTATTCAATAGGAGAGTAATTCAGAGTACCTTAGCAAGAGAAGTTACTTGTTCATTCATGTTATATTGTTGGGAGTGTGTCCACTAGTGAAAGTATGATCCCTAGGCCATGTTTCCAAGATTTGCATACCATTTACTTGCTATTTTATTACTTGTTTGCTCGCAGCGATATTTACTTTAAATCACATTTGCTACTTATAATCATCACTACTACTTGCATTTCACTATCTCTTCGCCGAACTAGTGCACCTATACATTTGACAAGTGTATTGGGTGTGTTGGGGACACAAGAGACTTTCTGTATCGTAATTGCAGGGTTGCTTGAGAGGGATAGCTTTGACCTCTAACCTCCCTGAGTTCGATAAACCTTGGGTGATCCACTTAAGGGAAACTTGCTGCTGTTCTACAAACCTCTGCACTTGGAGGCCCAACAAGTGTCTACAAGAATAGAAGTGCGTAGACATCAGCGAGGAGTTACTGCACTGTGAACCGTCACATCGTGGGTGACCGTTCGAGGCGACAGGATGGTTCCAAGTTTCGATGCAAACTGTCAGGCGTGGCTTCTCAAGGAAGACTCGTCTATATGTCGGAACAATTGCCCGATGTATGCGTTCCGACCGGAATACCCTTGGGACCGGCCGGAATAACTTGTGGAAGAGGAACAGAGGCCGGCATATGTAAGGATATGCCGGCATCTAATCTGATCGCCGGGGTATAATGAAGAAAATATGTTGAACCTGCCAAGGCTCCACAGTTGTGACTGGGGAACCTCGGCAGCTTCGGGGACTAGTGTCGGGGGGATGACCCCCGGTAGGGTCAAGAGACTAGAAAGATGCCTGGTCTATGGTTGACTTATGCCGGGTTATCAAGGAAGGGCCTGGCCGGAATATAAGAGTATCGGCCAGGCCGGCATATGTGTGTATCCCGGCTGATACTTGGATATGCCGGATTAACCGGAATACTAATATATATGTGCCGGCAAATACTCAGATATGCCGGCCTAACCATTTGGTGTATTGTGCAGGAGCAGGGGAGGCCGGATTACTCGACTTTCATAGGTCGTTGATCCGGCATATATGTCCGGCGTGTGGCCAACGGTCATATCCGGGATACATAAGTCAGCTAGTGTGTCACATCCCTACAATCAAGGAAGGAAACATCCAAGCATGGTAGCAGAGTATGGTGGCAGGGTGCACAGTGGTGGTCTACCAACCCTCACTGTGCACAAGTACAGAGCTTACCTCAGAGAGGTAAGGTCACAGTCCAAAAGGTACAAGGTACAGGGATATGAAGTCCCATCGAGAGCAATCAGGGAGGAAGTCAATGGTCGGTGCCTTCGTCAGCAAGCCCTATTTGGAGTGTAGCCCGTGTCTGGTGGTCTCTTATGACCGTTGTAACCCTGGCCACCACTATATAAGGTGGCATAGGGAGCCCTGGTAGAGGGTTGGTCACTCTGTGTTCCTACACTTAGCAGTTCATCTTCCTTCTCTAGCAGAGAGCTTGGAAGCACCATTGTTGTGTACTACATCGATCCATATATACAACCAATAGAGCAGGAGTAGGGGTGTTATCTCCTTACGAGAGCCCCGAACCTGGGTAGATCTATGTTCATTTCTGTCGTGCTCTTTAGCTCGTTCCCCTCTCCCGAATCCTCCAGCATCTAGTTCGGCCCCCATTTAAGCCATCCTATGGCATATGTTGTTTCACCACGATGACAGACCCGCTCCACCAAACTAACCGATCTCCCATCACTACCAAATATAAGAAGTCGTGCCTGCTATGGGAGGAGTAGACTCAAGACGCTCTGACAAAGGTGAAGAAAACTGCAACCACAAGACCATGTGTGAGACATGATGCCCGATAAGCTGACGACCAACATCGAGAGCCACCTCATCGCCTAAATGACACTAGGTGAAAACCCTCAAAGTTGTCGAACACTCGAACCCACCAGGTTATACAAGTTACCAAACATACTTTTATTCGTGAACTGAGAGAACACCCTTCTAAAGCAAAGCCGAATGAAAGAGTATATGTGCGTGACCCTTTGGGCACACTGGTGGAAAAAAGGCCATCAGTCCCAGTTTGTAAAGCTCATTAGTCCCGGTTGGAGCAACCGGGACTAACAAAGCGGGACTAAAGCCTCCAGCCTTTAGTCCCGGTTGTTTACGAACCGGGACAAAAGGACCTACACGTGGCCCGGGTCAAGTGCTACGACTGGAGGACCCTTTATTCCCGGTTGGTAAAACAAACCGGGACTAAAGGTCCGTTCAGAAAAAAATTGAATTTGCTTTTTCAGAATTTCTCTATTTTCTTTATTTCTCTAATATCTAATCACCTATATTCTCATGTCAAATTACATACTTGTGGTCCTTACTTCCCGGTCAGTCACCCATCCTCACATTGCTCCACCCTTAGCATGCTTAACTTCTCCATTCCTTCCATAGTAGCTTCCAAGACTGCGCTCGCGACTTCTTGATAATGGTATGCTACCAATTCTATTAACCTATACACTTTGGTAACATATAATATTACTTTTTTAAATTCCAAATAAATTCAAAAAATAAGAAACAATGATTAAGTAATAATAAGCACCAATGAATTCCAAATAATCTTTATGCATAATTTAATTATTAATTTTTAATAATTAAAATATTCAAAAAAATGCCAAAAAACTTGCAAAATACAAAATTCAAAAATTAATAGACTTGTAAACCGGAACAAAGGGAGTACATTTTTTCAAATATGCATGCTACTCATCCAATAGAATAACAATAAGAGGCACGAGAAATCTCGAAGACTCGCATACCACACCACACATCTACTATCATCCACCTAAATGTTGAGACGATCAACATGGCTATTGTAGCCTTGTAGCTTCCAGAGCCTCCTAGCAATCTCGAATCCCAGGTGAGCATCTAGAGCGGCATACAACACTTGCTCAAAGCTCAATGGAACTTTGGCCCAACCAAATATTAGTTCTTCTTCTTCTTCTTCTTTCTCGTCCTTCTTATTATGCTTCTTCTTGTCATTCTTCTTGTCCTTCTTGATCCTCTTCTTCTCAAAATTTGTCCCAATAGTAGCATTTGACAGATCATAGAGACTCGAAGTTGGATTCTTGGTGGGGTTTGGGACAATCTTTTGGAGATCGTACGCAGACAGAATTTCAATTCCGTATGAACTCAGCATGCGCACATCATTAGCGATAGCCGCGCCGTAGAATCTGATGGTGGTGTCATTCAAGAATTCCTTGAGCAGCTACGGCACGCGATTGGCCCAATATATCTGAAAGACCAAAACCTCAGACGCCACCGAGAGTTGAAAAACGGCGGCACGCTGATTGCGCCCACCCTCGCGAGGGCTGGTGAACTCGCAGTCCAAGCCCACACACTTGATCGGTGCGCGCGTCAAGGAATTGCTGCTTGATGGCGCGGATCGATATCTTCAACCTTGATGCACATAGAGTTTTCGTGACGGTGAAATGCATCCATTCGGCAGTGATATGGTACACCTGAGATTGAGGTAGCGTCGTCGGTTCCATTGGAGGGAGAGAGAGCTGCTAGGCCGACGCCGGTGTGATGCTATGGAGATGTATGTTTTTGGAGGATTAGAGGATGAAGAAGATGCTTAAGATGAGTGCATCTTATATAGTAGAGAGTGGGAGGTGAAGAAGCAAGCCGTCGGCTGTGTGATTAAGGCCGGTCGGCGGCGTCCCGAAGCGTCAACGGTGATTTCCGAAGCGATCGTCGTAATGGCAGCGAATTCTGAAATGATTGCGTCGTAACTGGCGCGGGAAGTGGGCGGTTCGTTTGAACAGGGCTTTAGTCCCAGCTCGTGACAGGGTGCCCGGCCTTTAGTCCCGGTTGGTGGCGCAAACTGGGACTAAAGGACACATTTGAACCGGGACTAATGCTCCTTGGCCCATATTTTCAATTGAACCAGGACTAATGTCTCCTTTAGTCATGGGCCTAATTAATTAGAGACTAAAGGGGCGAATGAAAGGTCTTTTTTCTACTAGTGACATGACATATGCATTTTTAACCAATATAGGTTCATATGAACCTACCAGGCAAAATGGATTTCCGGGCAAAATGGATTTCCGCATGACATGCTCTAACTTTGCCCCTAGAAAATCAACATTAGTGGAGACATTATTTGGATGTGACGTGCGAGTGCGACCAGAATCACCCGATCGAACCCGGAAATCCAGTAGCACTATCCGTACGCCGTACTCCTTGCTCGTGCCGCCGCCGCGCATTCCGACGCCACGAACATGGCCGAACACCGCGCGCATAGCCACCGGCCGCCCGGCCGTAACGTAATTGACGCCGGCCAGCACGATCCCGCCGTCGATCGCTCCTAAATTCACGACCACGAAATCGCAACGCACGCATACGCATCACAATCTCATCTCAGACCTTTAATGGCGCAAACGCAAGGGTTTCCATTACCATAAATACGCGCACTCGGTCGATCGAACCAAATCATCGTCCTCGCCCTCCATCGCGGCGCCGATACAGCGTCCGTCCGTCCAATCACGCCGCCATACAACACGCGCGGAGAATGGGCGCCCTAGCGCTCTCCCTGGTCGTGCTGGCGGCGCTGTCTGCGGCGGCGGCGGCACAGGAGTACAACGTGCTGGACTACGGCGCGAGGCCCGGCGGCCGGACGGACTCGGCGGGGGCGTTCTTGGCCGCGTGGGCGGCGGCGTGCGGCCACGCGGGGCGTCCGGGGTCCCGGCCCGTGATGCGCGTGCCGGCGGGCAGGTTCCTGCTCAGCCAGGCCTACTTCAAGGGCCCCTGCCGCAGCGCCGCCGGCGTGGTGGTGGCCATCGACGGCACCGTCTTCGCGCCGCCGGCCGTGGACGCCACGTCCTGGATCATGTTCCACTACGCGGACGGCCTGGCGATCCGCGGCGGGACGCTCGACGGCCAGGGCCGCGCGCACTGGGCGTGCAGGGCGGACCCCAGCCGCAATTGCCCGCACGGCACCACGGTCAGTGATGAATTGGAGTTGTTGATCTGAGCATTTCGATTGTGTTCGATCGTGTGGATGATTTGATTTGATTGATCGCCTTTTCTGAATACGATTTTTGCAGACGCTGGACATTAGCCAGTCCAGGGGGGTGAGCGTGAAGTGGGTGACGCTGCTGGACAGCAAGAACGTCCACATGTCCATCTACGACTCCGTGGGCGTGACGGTCCAGGGCGTCAGGATCGTGGCGCCGGCGGACAGCCCCAACACCGACGGCATCCACGTCCAGCTCTCCAGCCACGTGAGCATCCTCGGCACCACCATCGGCACCGGCGACGACTGCGTCTCCATGGGGCCCGGCACCTCCGACGTGCTCATCAGCAACATCAAGTGCGGCCCCGGCCACGGCATCAGGTAAATTCGACGCCGAGCTCATTCCAGTCGTTGCCAATTTACCTCATTGCAGCTTGTGATCTGGGAAGCGTGGTTGGATGGTTGCAGCATCGGGAGCCTGGGAGGGGAGGCCGGCGAGGAGGGTGTGAGGAACGTGACGGTGGAGGCGGCGGCGCTGACGGGCACGCAGAACGGCCTGCGGATCAAGACGTGGGGGAAGCCCAACCGCGGCTCCGTCACGGGGGTCACCTTCTCGCGGATCACCATGCGCGGCGTGCAGAACCCCATCGTCGTCGACCAGAACTACTGCCCCGGCCACTTCCAATGCCCCGGCAAGGTAAGTACACCTACACCTGAAGCCATGATCCATCAACTCTATCACTACTGAACTTCCTCTGTGTGTCAATGGCGACAGAGCTCAGGGGTGCGGATCAGCGACGTGTCGTACACGGACATCCAGGGCACGTCGGCGACGCCGGTGGCGGTGAAGTTCGACTGCAGCGGCAGCAACCCGTGCACGGGGTTCAGGCTCAGCAACATCAGGCTCACGTACGAGGACAGGACGGCGCAGTCCCTTTGCCGGAACGCCGACGGGTCGGCGTTCGGAGTGGTCACCCCGCAGAGCTGCCTCTGACGACGATGGCGCCGCCGTCAGGAGAAGCGTGCGCGCGCTCCTTGACTGGTTGGTCCTGTGAATAGCTATCCTGCTTGGTTGCCTCGTGTACTACTACTACTAGTCTACTACTACTGCACCTTGCTCAGTTGCAAATCGAACTGTATTTTCTTTGTCTGGTCATTTAGGTTGCACTTTTCTCCACACCGATACCTTCATTATTTTACTAGAAATATATCAACAGTCTCATCAATAAAAAGTGCAGTCAGAGTTCTACAAGCTTTAACGTTTTTATCTTGTTGTTTACATGGAGTGTACCGTGACATTGTAGTTACATTTTTTAACGAATTTGCTAAGTAACAGACGCGTTACCCTAATTTTTTTTTGCATCAGTTGTACTTTTCTGCAGTTGCACTTTTTTTAAACTACGGTTGCACTTTTCTAAGGTGACTGAGAAATAAGAATTTCTCAATAAACTGAGACATAAGCAAACCCTTTTTTTTAAATGTGCAATTATCAGTCGATGAAATTGCAAGGGTTATATACATGATTTTTCTGGTTATTTTGATTGCACTTTTCATTACACCATAATTGCGTTTTCTGGAAATATAGGCTACCTCATTGAGGAAATTGCAACCATAGTTTTATATGTATTTTTCTATTTTTAGGTTATTTAAACAGATAGTAGTTTTTGTCACTCAATACTTGCATTTTTTTAGAAATGTGCAACAAACTCATCCACTGGCGGACCTAGAAATTCCCTGCGCCCCGGGCCACCTTCACCCCGGGCCACCTTCGGTGAGGGGCGGAGATCCCCTTTAGGGCAAGCTAGGGCGGCTGCCCTACCTTAATTTTTGATATAAAAACTATATATATAGGCATTTTTATGTGTATATAATATTTGCTATTTTTCGCTAAGTAAAACAGACTTTCTGATTGCATAAGTACTCGGATATAGACTTTTGATGATTTCTAAGAACTAATGCTAGGAGGCAATTTTTTTGAGAGACTTCTAATTTCACCTCAATGAGAGGCTACTTCCCACTTGGTCTAATATCCTTTAAACGCATCAAGGTGTAAAATAAAATATATTAGTCCCAATAAATAAAATAGAGGCTCTCGAGTATCATGAATAATAGCATAACAAGCTTAATATATATATATATATGTTTATTATCGGTGCATTCATAGGTTCTACTTCTATTTAAATATGTTGCTATTATCTTGTGGTAAATAATACAATAATGCAAAGAAGCGGTATTTACCTTGCTTTATGCAATCAGATATTGATTGAAAACCTTTAACAATCGACAAAACTAAATTTCATACAATACAAATATAGGGTGGGGGGCATCCCCCCATCCCACCCCTATAGTTCCATACTCAAATAATGATATATGTCTATGATTTTGCTCTGCCAAACTTCTAAATCATCCTACGCCGCTGATACTTATGGTACCATTTAATACTTATGCTACTGTAACATAAACTCCACGCGACAGCCACGCAAACATATAACTCCACAAGTACAATATTATACTGGTAATCTGGTATGAACTCTGCCGAGGAATCGCACAGGCACCACCCCATATGTGGCATCACCATCTGACCTAACCTAACAAGCTAGACGTACATATACATGCATGCATGTATACTCCACGTATGCAACACGCTCACACACAAGGATAATATAATAGTAGTACTGTAGTAGTCAATCCATACATTTGGCGATCGTCTGGCTAGCTAGCAGCAGCTAACTATTCCCACTGTCTTGTGAATACCCTGCCGAGGTGGGCTAGGATGTCGTATTCTGCAGCCATGGTGGCCCAGCCGCCTAGCGTCTTCACGAAACAGGAACGCGACAGAGCGCGCAGGGTCGTGTCGGCACTGCAGGTTCTAGTCCGAGCGCCGTGAATTTTGCAGATCACGGCGAACTTCATGGCTGCTGACGCTAGGGAGAGCGCTGGCAGGATCGTCGCCGCTGCTCCGACTGGGCAGCATAGGCTACAGTCGACGCTATGGAGCATTCGCCGCCATCCCCCCGGCGACGGTGATGTACTCTCCCATGCCTATGTACGTCGCTCCTAGCAGTAGCCCGCCGAAGGCCAGCTCGTATGTAACGCCTGGCGCTTCTTTGTACCTGCAGGAACCCAAATACCCAGTCAGTACATAGTACATATCAATCGTGCATGCACAGGATGCCCGGCGGACGTGAGAAGAAAACAGAAGTAGCTGATGATGAGTGCACAAAAAAAGTGAACATAGTAATAAATACTCCCTCCTTTCAATAATTCATGTCTCAAATTTGGATATGTCTAGACATATTTCGTAAATAGAACAATTCAAAGAAGCGGTTTTTACCTTGCTTTACGCAATGTTGACTGAAACCTTTAACAATCGACAAAACTAAATTTCATACAATACAAATATAGGGTGGGGGGCATCCCCCCCTCCCCCCATCCCACCCCAACCCACCCCTGTAGTTCCATACTCAAATAATAATATCTGTCTATGATTTCGCCCTGCCAAACTTTTAAATCATCCTCTATCGCTGCCTTCAGTGACTATAACTACCGTTAACTTAGGGTTACGAACGGCAGATAACAAATGCTACACAAAACATCGAGCGAAATTTTACATAAAGACCTCGATTAATCATTTAAAGTGCAACCAAGGGTTATATAAATACTTTTTTTCGCTTGGTTATATTGTTTCCACTCTTCATCACCCTTTGAATGCGTTTATTTTTTTTGGAAATATGAGGCTAAGTCATCAAGGAAAGTGAGGTTTTATATGTATTTTTCTATTATTGCTACGTTGTTTATACCGATTGTTTTGCCACACAATACTTGCATTTTGCAAAAATGTGCGATAAACTCATCGAGTCATGTGCAACTAGTGTGATTTAAAAAAAAACACATTTTTACCAGATTCTCTCTCCCCTCCCGAACCAGGGTTTCAGTTACTAATGATCTTACACGAATTTGGTTCTATTTGGGTTTTTTTTTCAGTGGACCTAGACTTAGACCATTTTGGACACTAATACACCCTCCGTTCTGAATTATTAAATATTTTTAGTGTGGAATACAAATACAAACTTAAACGAGTTCACGCAGAAAAAATAACTTAAATGAGTGAACGTACACCTTAAAATTTGTCTATAGCCGATTCAAAAAATTGGTAGAACATCTTATAATTCAGAACGGGCGGTCTAGAATCCAATAACGAACGTGCTAAATGCTAACCCAATAGAGAAATGGCATCAGTTACTTCCACTAGCTTAGGATTACAAAAGATAAATAATGAATGCTACACAAAAAAACCGTCAATTGGGATTTTACAAAACCTTAGTCGACTGAGGAAGTGAGAATCCAACATTTATCTCCATCTCTATCTCCACTATCTCCATCTCCATCTCCATCTCCACTATTTATAAAGGCACAAACATATTTTGATACAACGGATCACGTCCGTCCAACATCCCTAATCAAACGGCCTACGGCGCTCCAATGTTGAGCACAACTCAACATAATTTGAAAACCAGATCCATCTAATAAATCATCCCACAATTAGTGCTCCGTTAATTACTCTAATTGAAAGCTCTCTTTTTTCCTCTTCTAGCACAATCCCTCCTCCCGAGTTGAGAGTTGAGACGACCTCTGATTGGAGTCGTCCTCCGCGTCCTCTTACGCCTCGAGGAATCGGCGGCGGCCGGTTATGGTGGGCGGCCGTGGCGGCGCCTCGAGGACTCGAGGTAGTAGACGCGAAGTCAGGTATCTCTACGGCGCGTCGAGGTAGTCGACGCGACGACGCCTCCAACTCAGGTATTTGTGTCGTTCGCCGGCTATGGACCCTCCTGTTAAGAAGAAAAGGAGAGCAGCATAGTGCCCCGCCGCCGTTCCTATCTGCCTTGCCTAGAGCGACCTAGAACGCACGAATCCAATTAGCTGGGCGGAAACTCATCGTCCTCCCCGGCTACCGCCCATCGAGGCCGGTCTCACCTGGAGCCGCCTCTGGCCTGGCCTCCCGATCTGTCACCGTCCCCGGCCGTCTCGGCAATGACGCCTACGCCTCTGTTGGATGTTCTCGAAAAGCGTGGGCGGCGGCGTTCCCATGTTGGGTGAGCGCAGGCGCGGCCCATGCTGGACGTGCTGCAGTGCGCGTGCATGCGAATGGCACACGCGTGCATGCGAATGGCACACGCGTGCCTGCTGCCATGGGTGTGCATGAGGAGCTTGTGGGCGAGCACGCTGTTGCCGTCGATGAGCATGGCTTCGGCGTGCAGGAAAAGAAGAAGAGCGGCATGAACATGCAGGAGGCCGATGCAAAAAGGTTCTTCCTCAACCAACAGAATCATGTCCGCGAACATCAACATAAGCCAACAGTAGCAGCATGTCCACGAACAGCAACAGCAGAGAGCAATGAATTTTCCTTGCATGGCGCATATGTGTAGAGAGAGGACACGATGGCAGAAGGGGAAATTTGACACTTAAATATGTGTATTTGTTGCCTGTGTAAAGAGATAAAAATATATACTTCGCGTGGATAAATTAAAAGTTTATAACTTAACTATAATTTGGTATAACTTAGTCCTACATTTATATTTGTGTCGGTACGAGTGCCGCCCCCACTTGCATGCGCATCCTTTCGTTGGCTGGGTATTACTTTCAACGGAACCTCAGTTTAAACTACTATGATTTCCATGTTACTGCAACGTCGGCATGAGAGGGGAGTAGCGAGGAAGAAGTGTCCTCAGTCCTAGCAGAAAATGAGAGAGAGAATTGGCAGAAAAAAGAAAATTAACAAGGGGGGATATTTTAGAAGAGCTGGCGTTTAATTAGGGGCAAACCGGGAGGGAGATCATGTTGGTTGATGCTTATATGAAAGTGCGATATTAAATATAAAAAATTATTTAAAATATTATGTGTTATTTTTACTAGTAAGCTTGCACGTGTTGAAATGTATGTCATTTTTGTGTTGTGCACGCTGTAAACTAAAACCCAATTACCTATCATTATCAATGTTGCTTTTTCTAGGAACCTATCAATGTGTGTTGTGTTTGCTTTGCTCAAGTGCTTAACACATCTCCTAGTATTTGTGCACCCGAAACGAAAACTCCTAGCAAATCCGCCAACAACTTACACGGCACGACCCCAACGCAGAGGACACACGCATCTCCGGCCACGCAGAGATCGACCGCGAGGCGCTACCGCCCAACGCCGGCACGGCGCACCAACCTCGCTCTCGTCGCCCACCGGTTCGCGTCGCTCGCCATCGCGGCGAAAAGCGCCGCCGCGACGTCCTACAGCGTCGTTGACTACGGCACCGTGGCCGACGGCCGGACGGACTGCGCGGGCACATTCCTCGGCGCGTGGGCCACGGCGTGCGCGGCGGAGGGCCTGGCCGCGGTGGTCGTGCCGGCAGACGAGTTCTTGGTGTCTAGGGCGAGGTTCAGCGGGCCGTGCCAGAGCGGCGCGGTGGCCGTGGATATCGCGGGCACGGTGCTGGCGCCAGTGCCGTACGCCGGCGTGCAGCTCTGGATCGTGCTCCAGAACGTGGACGGGGTGTCCGTCAACGGCGGCACGCTCAACGGCAGGGGCCAGGCGTAATGTACGTGCCGGAGAGCCGGCGGCGGCTCATCTTGCCCCACCGCTACCAGGGTCAGTCTCAGCCAGTGTTTTCTTTCATTCAGAGAAGTCTAGGGCTCAGTCTACTGAGCAATAGCTTATGGCTCAGTAGAATAACGTCATCATATCTCAGTTGCAACTCATGTTGTAACTCACTATTAGCACAAATCACAAAGCAATCCAACGATTCGGATGTATGATTCTTAGTTGCAACATCACTTGCAACTGAAAAAATCTCAGTTGCAACTCAATTGCACAAATCACGATGCAAATCTAATGATTTAAAATTCTATTGAGCTCAGTCTACTGAGAAATAGCAAAACCGTTCAGAGAATGGTAAAAGTGATCCGATAATGTTAACATTGGCGAGTGTTGGAACGCAGTCGTTGACGGAGAGGGATCCTCTGACATGCCCACCCCTACTATTCCCTGACGTTGGCTCACTGACGGGTGGATCCCACGTTCTGTGTAGCCTACATGTCAGTGCCTCCAATGTCAGATTCTGCTACGTCAGGGGATCCGCTTCCGTCGTTGACGATATACCGGTCTAGGAACGTGCTGGTCCGAGGCCTGACGTCGCTGAACAGCGCCGGCATCCACGTGACGGTCCAGGCGGGCACCGGGGTGGCCATAGTGGACACGGTGGTGTCGGCGCCGGGGGACAGCCCCAACACGGACAACATCCACATCAAGCAGTCCAGCGACGTCACCGTCCGGAACGCCAAGATCGGCACCGGCGACGACTGCATCTCCATGGTCGAGGGCTCGTCGGACGTCTGGATCCAGGGCGTCAGCTGCGGCCCGGGACACGGCATCAGGCGAGTGATCAGCTCGAATCTGTATCCGCCGACGAACCGTCCGCTGATAGCAGAAGTGTATAATCTGGTCGTGTGTATGTATGTCAGCATTGGGAGCCTGAGCGACACGCCGGAGCAGGTGGCCGTGCGGAACATCACCGTGGAGGACGTTACGCTCGCCGGGACGACCAACCGGCTGCGGATCAAGTCGTGGGCGAAGGCGAACAGCGGGACCGTCGACGGCGTCGCGTTCTCCGGCGTCGTCATGAGGGACGTCCGGAACCCCATCATCGTCGACCAGAACTACTGCCCCGGCAATGTCAGCTGCCCCACCGAGGTATGCACCCAACTATGATCACACCGACACTGAATTTTTGGGGAATGCTGACACAATGTGTGTCTTGCTTCAGGGATCGGCGATCAAGATCACCATCGTGTCCTACACGGACGTGGAGGGGACGTCGGCGACGCCGGTGGCGGTGCGGTTCGACTGCAGCCCGAGCCGGCCGTGTACCGGAATCACCATGCGCAACGTCCGGCTGAGCTACGGGAAGCCGCCGCGAGCGGCCGAGTCGCTCTGCCGGAATACGCATGGAGTCGCGTATGGATAGGTTCTTCCACCGAGTTGCCTGGCTGACCAGGAAATGCTGTGCTACAAATGAGATGAGGAAATAAATTTGCAGATGTTTCATGACCAACATCATTCTTCCCTTGACTGAGCCGAAACTGTTGTTAGTCAATCTTTTCCTTAGCAACCCGCAGCCTTTTCATCTACTCCAACATCATTCTTCTCTTGACTGAGGAGTAGAAGAAGAAAATTGACCGGTATAGAGAAACTGGAAGAAAACTAATACAAACACGAACGCCTAGACAAGAAAAACCAGAAGTCATAGTTTTTTTTATGAAAATTGGTAAAAACCAAACACATAGCCACACTACGTAGAGGAGCAACCGTGGGCGACTCCGGCAGCATTTTCCTTCATATGTTCATAGGATCAAAACTGTTTAGTGTTTTCTCGCCGCCCTTCACAATCTCGCACGAGAGGTCAATATATAGTCGATTTTAGATCAAAACAAAGGCGATGGCATGGATATTAAAACGAAACACCCAGCAAGACGCCGATGCCCCCCATGGTGCGGCCAGGAGTGTGTGTTACCCTGCTAGTCAACTCCGGCGCTCCTTCTTGAATTCTTTGATTTCTTGAAAGTGACTGTCCAAAAAGATTGGGTAAATTAATGTCCAAAAGGTTTATAAAACTTAAAAATACGCAAAAGATGGTTTTTTTCCTGCTCTACATAGTTAAAACCAAAATAAAAGAGACTTAAATAAAAAAACCCTAAAATCAATGCAAAACATAAAGGAATTTGACCTAATAAAATACAAAGTTGATGAATGCATTTACATGAATCAACCAGCCAAAGCCACCATTTGTGGAACCGCTGAAAACGGGACAGATAAGGGGAAGAGCCCCCTGCCCACCCGTGTTTGCACCACCACCAATCACCCTACACTGCACATCGCACACCACAACACCATCAGCAGCGCATCCACTGCTCCAGCAGCTTGTGATCCAACCACCGCACCATCGCGAGGCCCGCGGCCAAGGTTGAAGCTCGCCGATGACCTCATCTGAGGATGCAGCCACATCGATGTCTTGTCGAGCTCATTGAAAGGATCGATGGTCTAACCTAGAGGAGGGGGTGAATAGGTTTCTACAAATTTTACTTCTCTTTTCACTAGTTTTAGGCTTTGCGGAATATAAGTGTGAGCCTAACAACTAGGTGACACAGATAGAAATAACCGAGGCACACAAAGACAAAGATGTATCCCGATGTTCACTCTCTTGGGAGAGAGCTAGTCACCGTTGGAGAGGTGTGAATCCCCACGAAGGATACCCAAACACCACAAAGGCTCACCTTCTTCTCCTTGAGCCTCCTCCACGAAGTAGGAGCCCAATCACTCGTGGTAGACATTAGGGTGGTCTCCAAACCCTCACAAACTTTCCACGGGGCGAATCACAAGCCGAATGCATCCGGGCGATCCTAGCCGCCTAGGGTTTCCCACAAACCCAAGAGTAACAAGCAATACTCGATGAACACAAGGGGGAATGGGATTTGGCTTGGTGGAAACGTAGATCGGGGTCTCCTCTATCTTTCTACCAAAGAGATTTGGATTTGGATGGGTAGAATGAGAGATCCTCTATCTTTGAGAGCTCATTCATGGAGGAGAGAGAGAATGAAGGCAAGGATATGATTTGAATGGTAACCTTATCCTCTCCAAGGTAGGTGAAGGGGTATTTATAGTCCGGGGGGAGAAGTAGCCGTTTGGAGCAGAAATCTTGCACCCAGCCGGCACAAAGTCGGTGCCGCCGGACCCTGCGCCGGACCAGCCGACGCACAGGCCGGTCAGACCGGTCCAGCACCGGGCATCTGGCGCAGAGCCCGGTCGCACCGGCCCTGAACCGGACAGCCGGTTAACACCGGAGCATGACACCGGACCTCCGGTGAGCGCACCGGCCCGAACCAAAACCCTATTCTGGGAGCAATTCCGGTTGGGCCCGGCGCCTGTACCGGATGGTCCGGCGCAGAGCCCGGTCACATCGGGTTCACGCCGAATGCTGGTTTTATGTTTCAAACTTCCGTTCTTCCTAGGAACTTTGTCGAAGTGTTTAGGCTTATTTGAGTGGTAGGATGAAGAAAAATAAAGTAGGTCACCTTCCCACTGAGCTCATCGAGATTACCCCTCTTAATAGTGTGGAGTTCCTATAACTCAAAACGGTAAATAAAGTGAAAAAGGAAATACCGCTTCTTCAAAACAAATGAGGGGTCTCACAACTCCTTCCATCAAGCATGACGAATTAAAACCTGTGAATAAGACTTATCAAGACACATTAGATTGTCACGAGCTCGTATGTCATCATTAATCAAAATATAGTTAAGGGTAAAATACCCGTACACTCATCTATTAGGGAGTAAAGTAGTGGCACAACGTAGACGCTCTTGTTGGGGAATACGGTAAAGAAGATGGAGCTTGGGGTGGAAAGAGTTGAAGCCTCCAAATGGAAGCCCATGCAACCATGTTCATGGCGATGAATGAAGGATCACAACTTGCGGTCACAAAAAAACCTAAACAGCCACTGAGGGTCTGTTTGGGGGCGTGGTTGGAAGCAGCCACCCCCGATTGCCGACGCCCTCGATAGAGCTCACCGACACGTTTACCAAACACAGTTTTGAGGGCCACGGAGTGGAGAGGCTCTACTACGATTTAGATTTATTTTTGTCTCGATTTTTAGGTTGTTAAAAACAATAAACCTAGTGGATGTACATACTTGGAGTACCGGATCTGCTCTCATCGGCGACGAGCCGACGACGGTAGACAGGGAGCGGTAGACAGGGAGCGGGGATGTGACGCTTATGGCGACGGAAGCAGCTGAAACAAGATGACATATCTTGCAAAGAAAAGAGATGACATATACTCTCTCTGTTTATAAATATAAGATGTTTTAGCTTTCTGAAGCAAATGTATCTAGATATTTTTTAGTGTGTAGATTCACTTGAATATGCACACTAAAACTTGTCTAGATATAT
This sequence comes from Dactylis glomerata, assembly GCA_007115705.1. NCBI lineage: Eukaryota > Viridiplantae > Streptophyta > Magnoliopsida > Poales > Poaceae > Dactylis > Dactylis glomerata. The sequence continues at coordinate 58,092 of QXEO01000258.1, forward strand.
TTGCTTCATACTAAATCTAAAATATCTTATGTTTATATATAAACGGAGAGAGTATAAGCAAAAGTAGAAACGAAACGGATTTCTTGCTACACCTGAGAGATCACGGAAGAAGAAGCAGGACACGCCCCACTGCTGTTCCACTGCCAGGTGCCACGGGTATCATCAGAGCCGTTGCCCAGACCCAAAATACAAAGCCTGCGTACACCGACGGCATCCACGTCCAGCTCTCCAGCCACGTGAGCATCCTCGGCACCACCATCGGCACCGGCGACGACTGCGTCTCCATGGGGCCAGGCACCTCCGACGTGCTCATCAGCAACATCAAGTGCGGCCCCGGCCACGGCATCAGGTAAACAAATTAGATGCCGAACACATTCTAGCACACAGTGGTTTGCGATTAAGTGTCGGATTGGATGGTTGCAGCATCGGGAGCCTGGGAGGGGAGGCCGGCGAGGAGGGGGTGAGGAACGTGACGGTGGAGGCGGCGGCGCTGACGGGCACGCAGAACGGCCTGCGGATCAAGACGTGGGGGAAGCCCAACCGCGGCTCCGTCGTCACGGGGGTCACCTTCTCGCGGATCACCATGCGCGGCGTGCAGAACCCCATCGTCGTCGACCAGAACTACTGCCCCGGCCACGTCCAATGCCCCGGCAAGGTACGCGAGCGCACTATTCGGTACCGCTACATACAAGCTACACCTGGAGCCATTACTGAACCTCTTTCTGCATGCCAATGGCGACAGAGCTCAGGGGTTCGGATCAGCGACGTCTCGTACACGGACATCCAGGGGACGTCGGCGACGCCGGTGGCGGTGAAGTTCGACTGCAGGGGCAGCAACCCGTGCACTGGGTTCAGGCTCAGCAACATCAGGCTCACGTACGAGGACAGGACGGCGCAGTCCCTGTGCCGGAACGCCGACGGGTCGGCGTTCGGAGTGGTCACCCCGCAGAGCTGCCTCTGACGATGATGGCGCCGCCGTCAAGAGAAGCGCGCGCGCGCTCCTTGACTGGTTGGTCCTGTATATAATTATCCTGCTTGATTGCCTCGTGTACTACGGTACTGCACCTTGCGCAGTTGCTTATCGAACTGTATTTTTCTTGTCTGGTCATTTAGGTTGCACTTTTCGCCACATCATACCTTCATTGTTTTAGAAATACTATATCAACAATCTCATCAATAAAAAGTGCAGTCAGAGTTCTACAAGTTTTTTCCCTTTTTATCTTGTTCTTTACATCGAGTTGTACCGTGACATTGTAGTTGCATTTTTTTAAATGTGCAATAATCAGTCGATGAAATTGCAACCAAGGGTTATATACATGATTTTTCTGGTTATTTAGATTGCACTTCTCATCACACCATTATTGTATAGGCTACCTCATTGAGGAAATTGCAACCATAGTTTTATATGTATTTTTCTATTTTTTAGGTTATTTAAACAGATATCAGTTTTTGTCACTCAATACTTGCATTTTTTTTAGAAATGAGCAACAAACTCATCCACTCGTGGGCCTAGAAATTCACTGCGCCCTGGACCACCTTTAGTCAGGGGCGGAGCTCCCCTTTAGGGCAATCTAGGGCAGCTGCCCTACCTTAATTTTTGATAAAAACTATTTATATGTAGGCATTTTTATGTGTATATAATTTTTGGTTTTTTTTGCTAAGTAAAACAGACTATCTGATCGCATAAGTACTCAGATTTAGAATTTTGATGATTTCTAAGAACTAATGCTAGGAGGGAAATTTTTTCAGAGACTCCTAATTTCACCTCAATGAGAGGCTACTTCCCACTTGATCTAATATCCTTCCAACACATCAAAGTATAAAAGAAAATATATTAGTCCCAATAAATAAAATAGAGGCTATCGAGTATCATGAATAATAGCATAACAAGCTTAAAAATACATATATATTTATTATTGGTGCATTCATAGGTTCTACTTCTATTTAAATATGTTGTTATTATCTTGTGGTAAATAATACAACAATTTATAGAAGCGGTATTTATCTTGCTTTATGCAGTCAGATATTGATTGAAAACCTTTAACAATCGATAAAACTAAATTTTATACATAAAAACTATTTATATGTAGGCATTTTTATGTGTATATAATTTTTGGTATTTTTTGCTAAGTAAAACAGACTTTCTGATCGCATATGAACTCGGATTTAGACTTTTGATGATTTCTAAGAACTAATTCTAGGAGGGAATTTTTTTGAGAGACTCCTAATTTCACCTCAATGAGAGGCTACTTCCCACTTGGTCTAATATCCTTCCAACACATCAAAGTGTAAAAGAAAATATATTAGTCCCAATAAATATAATAGAAGTTGTCGAGTATCATGAATAATAGCATAACAAGCTTCAAAATAAGGTTAGTCCTCATATGTTAGCTAGTTTCAAAAAAAATCATTAATTTTCTACCGAGGTCTGACTTATGAAAAGAGCCCCACGTTCTAGGAAAAAAGTGCATGTGCAAATGTTTCAACGGTTCTAGAAGGTGATAAAATTTCTAGTTTAAGTTTAAACTACAATCCTCATATCTCAATATATATACACACATAAAAAATGAAAAGAATTCTCATATCTCAGTCAATTTCAACAATGAGTTTGACAAAAGGTTCCACGCATACATTCAAACGATTCACGTGTGTTTGATAAACGGTTCCACATATATATTCAAATGGTGTATGTGTGTTTGATAAAAGTTTCACGCATACATTCAAACGGTTCCTATGTGTTTGATAAACGGTTCCACACATATATTCAAACGGTGCCTGTGTGTTTGATAAACGGTTCCACACATACATTCAAACGATGCATGTGTGTTTGATAAACGGTTCCACACATACATTTAAATGGTGCCTGTGTGTTTAATAAACGGTTCCACACATACATTCAAATTTGCGCAATGGTTCTAGATGGTAAAAACATAGGTTCTGCTTCAAATTTGAATTAATTTGAATAATTGCGTAGATACTCGTTTAAAAGGTAAAATCTAAAAAATCTACGAAAAAAACTCAAAACTAGTGCACAAACATGGGTCACGGGAGAGCTAGACGATGCGCCATGACCCAAGAAAAGGAGTTGGATACTTGGATGTTTAACTCAGTACAACTTGCAGGCAAGGGACAGTGAACGTGTAGACCTCATGTCAAAAGATAAACTGCGCCCCGCGGCACCGGATTAGAGGCTCTGGTCATGGGAGAAGGAGTCTCTGTCAGACTGTCACGCAGATGAGGACTGCATATGTCAGTGCATCAGTATATGGGTCAGGTATCGGCAGGGCTATGGGCCTGGCTCGGGCAGTAAACAGGGGGACCAAGGAGTCCAAAGAGGAAATAAGAACGACCTCTTAAAAATGAGAAAAAGATTTAGAGGGAAAGTTTGGCAGGCTGCTGGCTCGGATCACGATGGCACATGTGCGACCAGGATTGCAGTGTCTAGAGAGTTGTTACGTAAGAAAGCTTTTGTCTATATATATATATATATATATAACAGTAAAAATAAATATGCGGGATAAATATGAACTATGCGTGATAATAAATTCTTTTATATTAACGATTATAAATACTTAAATTTAATATTTAGATTATAATATTATTTTTTGTATATTCTACAGGATCTTTATGGCTGTCGAGGCCAACAATTCGAGCGGGGTGTGCGCAGAGTTGTATTGTCCTACTCGGTACTCACCATATTTTTCACCATATTGCTTCAGGAGTAGCTAAGTTTATTTCCCTAAATTTCTTTAGTCAAGTTTATATGGGTAGATTTCTTATCGTCTTCCCAGGCAGTTCCACCCAAAGGGAACACTTCTCTACAACCAAGGATCTCGTTCTGACGCCATACACAAGGCTTAACAGAGAACTACATGCAGAGGTTTCTCCTATAGGATCACTAGCATAAGAACCCATCCCATATAAACATGCTAAAAAGATTAAGGGAAACATGAAACTACTTCATTTCCACAATATAGCTTACATACGGTTTTCCCTTTCGGGAAGCCCCGAAGGGTTTACACGAGAAGGAGGAATTACCTTAGCTCCTTCGGTACAACACGATTGCCTTCACTATGCAGGCTTATTATTACAAGTGGTGGTGGTGGTACTACTACTACTACTAAGCAGGGAGTTCTCGCAGGAGCTCGCTGCTGGCTGGTGTTTCTTCTGGCTGCTGGTGTGTGCTTGCTCTGTGTGTGTGTGTGTGTGTTCCTTCGCTGCGCTCTTCTCCTTTTATAGGCACGAGAGAGCACCATTTCTGCAGCCTTGCTCCTCTATTATTGCTGCATTCTACAGCCTTCTTTCACCATTATTGGTTCTTGTTTCCTCTTGCTCATCATACACCTATTTTGTAGGACTTTTTTAGGCTTTCTAGGCCTTAGCCTTTTTAGAGCATGTTGGAGGGACTATTTGTACAGCCCCCAAATTACCTTGGCTGGCTATGGAGGTGACATCTTCCTTATCTTCATCTTGGAAAAATCTTCTCGCTTCACATGATGGTGTCTTGGAATCTGCTTCTTTACTTTGGCTTGATTTCTTTCCTCTTGTATGCATGTAGAAGCTCTTCACAGCTTCAAATCTTTGGCTGCTTGCATGCTTGACGATGGTAGAGATCTTCATAATAGGAATATTTATTTTTATTCATTCCATAAATATTTCGATATTATTAATTAAATTTTTTTTTTGAATTTTTCAATTGTTCGGGTATAGGTCCTCCGCGCCCGAATAATTGATAGTAATACCAACAATACACAATATATAAATTGCACAGTAAAATAAACAAATATGCAGGATAAATATGAACTATGCGTGATAAAAATTCTTTTATATTAACGATTATAAAATACGTAAATTTAATATTCAGATTATAAATTCTTTTATATTAATGATTATAAATACGTAAATTTAATATTTAGATTATAATATTATTTTTTGTATATTCTGCAGGATCTTTATGGCTGTCGAAGCCAACAATTCGTACGGGGGGTGCGCAGTGTTGTATTGTCCTACTCGGTACTCACCATATTTTTCACCATATTGCTTCAGGAGTAGCTAAGTTTATTTACCTAAATTTCTTTAGTCAAATTTTATATGGGTTGATTTCTTATCGTCTTCCCAGGCAGTTCCACCCAAAGGGAACACTTCTCTACAACCAAGGTTCTCGTTCTGACGCCATACACAAGGCTTAACAGAGAACTACATGCAGAGGTTTCTCCTATAGGATCCCTAGCATAAGAACCCATCCCATATAAACATGCTAAAAAGATTAAGGGAAACACGAAACTACTTCATTTCCACAATATAGCTTACATATGGTTTTCCCTTTCGGGAAGCCCCGAAGGGTTTACACAAGAAGGAGGAATTACCTTAGCTCCTTCGGTACAACACGATTGCCTTCTCTATGCAGGCTTATTATTACAAGTGGTGGTGGTGGTACTACTACTACTACTACTACTAAGCAGGGAGTTCTCGCAGGAGCTCGCTGCTGGCTAGTGTTTCTTCTGGCTGCTGGTGTGTGCTTGCTCTGTGTGTGTGTGTGTGTGTGTGTGTGTGTGTGTGTTCCTTCGTTGCGCTCTTCTCCTTTTATAGGCACGAGAGAGCACCATTTCTGCAGCCTTGCTCCTCTATTATTGATGCATTCTACAGCCTTCTTTCACCATTATTGGTTCTTGTCTCCTCTTGCTCATCATACACCTATTTTGTAGGACTTTTTTAGGCTTTCTAGGCTTTAGCCTTTTTAGAGCATGTTGGAGGGACTATTTATACAGCCCCCAAATTGCCTTGGCTGGCTATGGAGGTGACATCTTCCTTATCTTCATCTTGGAAAAATCTTCTCGCTTCACATGATGGTGTCTTGGAATCTGCTTCTTTACTTTGGCTTGATTTCTTTCCTCTTGTATGCATGTAGAAGCTCTTCACAGCTTCAAATCTTTGGCTGCTTGCATGCTTGACGATGGTGGAGATCTTCATAATAGGAATATTTATTTTTATTCATTCCATAAATATTTCGGTATTATTAATTAAATTTTTTTTTTTGAATTTTTCAATTGTTCGGGTATAGGTCCTCCGCGCCCGAATAATTGATAGTAATATCAATTCAGGTTTATTCTAATATTCGGGTCCTCCGCGCCCGAATAATTGATAGCAATATCAATTCATATTCAACAATATTTACATGCTTCTATATTTATTCTAGAGGCTGACCATGTCCAGCGATGTCCATGTGGTCATCATCTAAAAAATTCAGATCATATTTAGCATCATATTCTCTTTTTAATGCTTCAAATTTTTCATTAAATTCAGCTTGTAATTCTTTTAAAATTTCTGCTTTTAATTCTTCTTTCCATGTTTTTGCAATTTCTTCAAATTTTTGATCTACCTTCAAGTCTATGTGCTCTGAATCCAGAGGATCCACGCCTTTTAAAAGGCACGCCTTATATGTTAGAGTCTGGGGGGACTCTTCTTCTTCTTTTGCCTTCTTTGATGATTCTCCCTTTGTATGAGTTGTATTCGGTGGAGGGGGAGTATTCTTGTTTTTTCCCTTAACTTTCTCAATATATTCCTTCACTTTAGGGTCTATATAGAAGTCTTCTCCAATGATATCTTTTGCATATTTTAAGGCTTCATTGATATCTATATATTTTTTCCATGTTAAATCTTCTCCCTTCATTCTTGCTATAGTTTTCTGTTTTGCTAATTCCTCAAATTTTGTATATATGCCTGGTTTACTTCCATCAAATAGGACATATACTGATATTATTTCCTGCGTTTGAATTCTTGCTGACTTCGGTAAATTTTTATTCATAATGTTAAAATATTCTGCAAGGCTATTCAGAATGGATAATAAATATCCCTTCTCATCTCTTTTATTGTTATATTGGAACTAGAAATTATCCAATATACATTCTTGAATTTCATCTAGAGCAATATGTCCCTTTGCCTTGAATTTGAATGTATTTGGAGGGAATATTCTCAATGTATTATCGATTCCAAATGTAAAAACTTCTGTCCCGTTAGGGAGTATTCCTCTCTTCATTTCTGCAAAATTGATGCGCGAGAAAATATATCAGGTAAGCAATTATCTTTACCTTTAATATGCTCAAAAACTACTTTATAACCATTCCCAGTTATGATATCTTCAAATAAAACCCATCTTCTAGTAGAACTTTTCTTACTATTGATTTGATTGTAATATCTACATATTGCTTCACAATCTGTTCGTACTGTAAATTCCTTAAACCCTAAATATAATCTAAATGCGTTTATGGCATGGACTACTGCAAGAATTTCTCTATCAATATTATTCACAGTTTTTAACTTATAACTCCCTGAGGCATATCTACATATTTTTTCTTCTGCCTTTGGAGAATATTTATTAGGCTTTTGCTTTAATATAGCACCCCATCCTACATTAGATGCATCAGTTTCAATTATGAAATAATTTTCTTCTAATGGTAATTCTAAGGGTTTCAAGTTTTTAACCTTTTCTTTAATAGCCTGAACTAATTTTATGTCTTCAGAATTAAAATATTTCTGACCATTCTTTCTTAATTTAGCATATAATGGTCCAGCAAGCTTTGCTAAGTTATCTATATAGTTTCTTGCATAGTTTACAATTCCTAAAAATTGTTGTAAAACCTTTTTATCATTCATGGCATCAGGAAATTGTAATATTTTCTTAGCTATATGCTCTTGCAAATATATTTTTCCTTCTCCTATTTCATGGCCAAGGAAATTAATTTTCTCTTTGCAAATTTCCATTTTCTTTTTAGATAATATTAACCCATTTTGCTCTACCTTTCTAAAGAAAACTTCAAGGTGTGCAATATGCTCTTTATAAGTCTTTGAGAAGACTAACAAGTCATCTACATAGACTAATATGAATGCTTGATTCTCATTGAATATATTTTGCATTTTTCTTTGAAATAATGCAGGCGCATTCTTTAACCCTAAAGGCATAACTAGCCATTCATAATGACCTTGAGGACATGTAAATGCTGTCCGCGGAATAGATTCTTCGGCCATTTTTACTTGCCAAAAACCGGCCTTTAAATCAAACTTTGAAAAATATTTGCTTCCTTGTATTCTGTTAATCCATTCTTGCTTATTTGGTATATTATATGCATCATCTATGGTATTATCATTAAGTCTTTTGTAATTAATAACCATTCTAGACTTGCCTCTAACTTCTTCAGCATGATTTCTTACTATAAAGGCTGCGGATCTATGAGGGCTTCTACTTTCTCTTATTGCCCTTAATTTCAGTAATTCTTTAATATGCATTTTGAATTCTTCTATATCTTTGGGAGTAGCTTCTATAGGTCCTGACTTAATTATGTAATCAGGGTTTATAATATTTATTTTGCATACTATAGCATTCTTATCCCAATGTTTCATTGGTATTTCTCCAATGATTTGTATATCTTCTAGCCTTCGCACAATCTTGTCTATATCATTTTTTGATTTTATATCTCTATACCAATTGGGTGAGAAAGATTGTAACCCTATGCACTCGATGCATGTATTTTCTATATGATATTCTTCTAGACTATCACTAAGCTCTTCTTCATTGCAGATTTCAAGAGGGTCTATACTAGTGCTACCCTCATCTTCCAGCTTAGATATTTCTACATTTTGCAAGGATTTTCTTTGTTTTCGTACCTCAGATATGTATGGAACATTATCTTGGTGTGGGATGAATGTAACTCCTTCTTCATGTATAATAGTGGTTTGCAAGGATTGTTGTAAAAACCTTAATCCTAATATCATATCATCACTTATTACAGATAAATCTCTGATTGTAATTTCATCTATTATGTATTTGGTGCCATTTATGTATGATTCGATGTTATATGCTAGTTGATTATGTACTTTCTTTATTCCTGACATGTCTGTGGATACTTCAGCTTTATTATCATCTATTGTTTTAACTATTTCAGGGCATCTTGCAAAATACTTATCATGAATTATATTCTTAGTGCAACCTGTATCTAATAATGCTAAAATTTTGTAAGAAATGTTTGGCTTTAAAATTATTTTAACTGGAATCCGTATTCCTAGTACTTCCTTAAATGGTAGGCGTACTATATATTTATTCCCAAAGCTTGTTATAGCATCTTTTAATTGTATATGCCTATCTCCTTTACTTTCTCTTACAGTTACCATTTGATCTTTTAATTCAGTATTTTTGGTTGTATTATCTTCTTGACATTTAACACCATTATTATTATTTTGTAACTTATAATTTATTTCTTCTAATTCTTCTTCTAGTTTATTTATTCTATTTTCTAGATTTCTAACTCTACTTGATAGTACTCGATCTTCTGGTTCATATTCTATTTCTTGTCTCCAACTTTGATTTTTAGCTTTCAAACAAGAAAAACAAGCTTGTCTTAAACATATACTACAAGTTGACCTATTTTCTTGGCTTGGGTAGTATATGCAAAAGGCACATTTTATATAATAGTCTCCTTTACCTCTAATCCAATCATGCTCACAATCTACTTGATTCATCATTTCAATTTTTAATCCTGCTAGTTCTTCTATTAAATCTATCTCATCTTCACTTGATTCTTCTTCTATTGTCTCATTTTCTACTTCATCTATTTCTATGATTGAATAAATTGACTCATCATCTTTTATTTCATCATCACATACTAATATGTTTTCATTGACACTATCTATGATTAGCACTCTTTCTTGCTCTTCTAATTTACTAGAATATCTTTTCTGATCTTTATTGGGACAAGTTCTACTTAGATGATCAGGTGAGTTACATATAAAACACCTGCATGTACTATCATATGTTTTTCTGGGATTATATCTTCTTACATTTCTCTTATGTAAGAAAGGGGCTCTATTATCCGACCTTCTTAAGAAATATCTTCTTTTTGTCCTAAAATTTCTATTATCTCTCCTTTGAGGTTTATAATATTTTTTATTCCTATGCCTATCTTCTCCATATGTTAATGGAATTTGGACAATATTATTGCAGAAATTGTAATATGATCTCTTCATAGATAGTTGTGCTTGTATACTTGTGCAAACTTTTCTTAAATGTTTAAATACAAAGGTTATGGCTTGGGATATATTCATGATGAAACCTTCTGTTTCTTTCTTATATTCTTCAAATATTATGGATCCTAAAGGGTCAGGTAATTTGTTAAAATATCTTTCGACGACACCTTTATTGTAACCTTGTTTAGCAGTGGTAGCATTATATAAATAATGCTGAGAGAATTCCTTTATTCCTTTCCAACTAGTTAAAGTTAATTTTTCTATTTCTCTCAACCTTTCATTCTGCAAAGCTGTATTTCCAAGTTCTGGGTCTTCTGCTATGATCATATTTGATATAATGTTAGCAAAATTATTTGGGTTACTTCCAACCCTTTTTAATTCTTCATAATTATTTGGATATGTCTCTACCCATTGTTCCCATAAAACTTTTACAGATTCTCCTAAAAATGTTTCAAGATATGTTAGCATATCTTCTACCTTATTTCCTATATTATGTTGGTTTTGTATATATTTTTGAACTATTAGGCTTTTCCATATGCTAATTATATTTGGCCAATCTGCAGGATCATGAGCTGCTAAGTTTAATATAGCACCATCATTCCTATAATTTTGAAATTGCACTGGCCTTTCAAAATCTCTTCTTTTAGAACCCATATGCTTATATTGTCCTGGAATGTAGGTTGGTTGAAAATCTTCTTTTTCTGGAGGCCATCTTCCAGCTGGTCTGGTGGCTCTCTCTCTTTCTCCTTCTTGTTTTACTGAACTATCACCATATGCAGTTCTTTTTCTCTTACTATTTTCAACTTCCATGGCTTCCATTGCATTTTCTAAATTATGTAACCCTACCTCATCTAGGGAATTTATAAAATCATCATATGCTTCAGACTCATCGTAGTCTATATCTTCTTCTAGTATTTCGTTTACTATTTTTTCTTCTTCTTCATAACTTTCTAATAGCAATTTATTGTTTATATCCCATTGCTCATCTTCATCTATAACTTTATCCTTATGACTTTGGTTGATATTGACATTTTTATCTTTGTCTTTGGGCTCAACCATATTTTTTACCATAGCTGAACTGCTAGCGGTATTATTTTTGTCACTTCTTAATTTTTTAAGTCTTGAAATTTCTCTAATGAAAAATAATTCTATTTCTCGGATCTTAGGCCAATCTTTTATCATAGAATTATTATATTCCCATTCTATATGTTTTAATTTTCCTTCCCAATGAATTATTTCATTGTCTAGATTTGCCTTTTCCATGCATTCTGTCGCATCTTTGCACCTATTATCACTAAATTCAGATTCTGACATTAGAGATTCTGTGTCATCTAAGGATGCGGCTTTATAATTTGTGAACCTAATGCTACTACTTCCTTCACAATTCTGATAGCTAATGTAGTTTTCAGGTAGTTTTAGTTCTTTCTTTTCTATTAATTCTCCAATATTCCACTCTTCTCCTGCTCTTTCTTCAGAACTAATTTTAAGAGGACTCATAAACTTTATACCTTTTGACTGCATACTTTCAATTACGTCATTTACATTTACTCTGTATCTAGAGCTGCTTTTGTTAGTGAGCCTTCCTATAAATTCTATGCTTACTAACAAATTTGTTCCTCTAAAATCTTCATATCCTTTAGTCTGGAATCCAAAACTCATTTTATCTATAAATTCTTTTACTGGCATCATTAGGTCTGGGGCTATGTAGGTTATTAGCCTATTTTCATTCATATCACCTTCCATAAAGCCTAATGAAGCTTTATCTATTGATCCCCATCTTTTATCTAGTAATGTTATTAGAACCTTCGCTCCTAATTTCTTTCTTGTCATGCCTTTAACTCCTATGATATACATACCTTGATGAATGTATTTATAACCACTATATTTAAGTTCATTTTCAATATTCTTACTCACAATTCTTAGGTCTACAGGATGAGTTATCACACTTAACTCAATTTCTCTAGAAATTCTATATAGACCGCTTCTACTTTCAAACATGCCCATATGATAAACTTGTTGTGGTCTTATTTTTCTTAATGTATCTTTTTGATATCTTTCTAGATCTCTATCTAGGTCTATAACTTCTTCTAAACTATCAATGTCATCATTCCTGCTGCATGAAATTCTATTCATCATTGTTAGGGGTCTAGAATCTTGCCTTACTACTTGGAGACCTTTGTCTCTTCTATTGAGGCTTTTAGATATGTCCATTTTTCTGAGTTGATATTCTTCGATGATATTACTACACCAGATGATGCTAACACAATTTCTTTGTTACCTTGTTCTCTATTTAATTTTTCTAAGACTTGGATTAATAACTGGATGATTGTATTATTTTGCTTTATTAAAATTTTAGAGTCTTCTTTTGGTGAGTCATAATCGGAGAAACCAATAGGAGGTGTTAAATATTTGGCTACTTCGCTTAATGCTTTGTTATATTCGGACATGCAAATTATGAGAGGATCAGAGTTTTTACCTCTTGCACCAACTCTTTAATTTCAAGAATATGATCTTGCCTTGTTGTGGACCCTAACAACAAGTCTTTATTCTTATTTAAACTATGCTCTATATTTTTTCCAATGGATTGTACTTCTTCTTTAATGTAATCGTTATTTCTGCAAACTGTATTCTGTCTTGCCTTTGCTTCATCTAGCTTATGCAAGGCTATATCAATTTTATTATTCAAACCTGAATATTTTTCTGCAAGCTTATTGTATTCTTTCAATAAACTTTCAAACTTCTGATCTAATATATCTTGTCTTTTTCCCCAAGATATGAAAAAGTTATATATGAGATCAACAATTATATTTAGCTGGCTATGTGTAGTATGCCAAGTATGCTCTTCAGATGGATTTATTCTACACCTTATATCAATATTTTCCTTAGTTTTTATTATTCTACCTGCGCTAACTTCTAAATTCAGATACTTTAACCTTTCAATGTTTAAACACTAGCTCTGATACCAACAATACACAATATATAAAATACAGTAAAATTAACAGTAAAAATAAATATGCGGGATAAATATGAACTATGCGTGATAATAAATTCTTTTATATTACTGATTATAAATACTTAAATTTAATATTCAGATTATAATATTATTTTTTGTATATTCTACAGGATCTTTATGGCTGTCGAGGCCAACAATTCAAGCGGGGTGTGCGCAGAGTTGTATTGTCCTACTCGGTACTCACCATATTTTTCACCATATTGCTTCAGGAGTAGCTAAGTTTATTTCCCTAGATTTCTTTAGTCAAATTTATATGGGTTGATTTCTTATCGTCTTCCCAGGCAGTTCCACCCAAAGGGAACACTTCTCTACAACCAAGGTTCTCGTTCTGACGCCATACACAAGGCTTAACAGAGAACTACATGCAGAGGTTTCTCCTATAGGATCCCTAGCATAAGAACCCATCCCATATAAACATGCTAAAAAGATTAAGGGAAACACGAAACTACTTCATTTCCACAATATAGCTTACATATGGTTTTCCCTTTCAGGAAGCCCCGAAGGGTTTACACGAGAAGGAGGGATTACCTTAGCTCCTTCGGTACAACATGATTGCCTTCACTGTACAGGCTTATTATTACAACTGGTGGTGGTGGTACTACTACTACTACTACTAAGCAGGGAGTTCTCGCAGGAGCTCGCTGATGGCTGGTGTTTTTTCTGGCTGCTGGTGTGTGCTTGCTCTGTGTGTGTGTGTGTGTGTGTGTGTGTTCCTTCGCTGCGCTCTTCTCCTTTTATAGGCACGAGAGAGCACCATTTCTGCAGCCTTGCTCCTCTATTATTGCTGCATTCTACAGCCTTCTTTCACCATTATTGGTTCTTGTCTCCTCTTGCTCATCATACACCTATTTTGTAGGACTTTTTTAGGCTTTCTAGGCCTTAGCCTTTTTCGAGCATGTTGGAGGGACTATTTGTACAGCCCCCAAATTGCCTTGGCTGGCTATGGAGGTGACATCTTCCTTATCTTCATCTTGGAAAAATCTTCTCGCTTCACATGATGGTGTCTTGGAATCTGCTTCTTTACTTTGGCTTGATTTCTTTCCTCTTGTATGCATGTAGAAGCTCTTCACAGCTTCAAATCTTTGGCTGCTTGCATGCTTGACGATGGTGGAGATCTTCATAATAGGAATATTTATTTTTATTCATTCCATAAATATTTCGATATTATTAATTAATTTTTTTTTGAATTTTTCAATTGTTCGGGTATAGGTCCTCCGCGCCCGAATAATTGATAGTAATATCAATTCAGGTTTATTCTAATATTCGGGTCCTCCGCGCTCTGATACCAACAATACACAATATATAAATTGCACAGTAAAATAAACAAATATGCAGGATAAATATGAACTATGCGTGATAAAAATTCTTTTATATTAACGATTATAAAATACGTAAATTTAATATTCAGATTATAAATTCTTTTATATTAATGATTATAAATACGTAAATTTAATATTTAGATTATAATATTATTTTTTGTATATTCTGCAGGATCTTTATGGCTGTCGAAGCCAACAATTCGTACGGGGGGTTGCTGCAACTGTGGTGATGGCGCCAGAAAAAGCTGATGCCTAGTGTGGGAGCAGACGTCCTTGTGCGTGGTGATTGACCAGCCCGTTGGGAACCCCAAGAGGAAGGTATGATGAGTGCAGCGGCAAGTTTCCCTCAGTTAAGAAACCAAGATTTAATGTCGATCTTGAAGAAGAGAGACGGTGACGACTGAAGGTGTTTGTGGAACCTGCACACACACAAACAAATACTTTGTTCCCAACTTGCGATGAGGTTGTCAATCTCACCGGTTTGCTTAAAACAAAGGTTGTAAGCGTATCGAGTGGAAAACAGTAGTAATATGCTAGTAAAGTAAACAGTGCGGGAAAAGTAAACAGTTGATTGCAATATGATTAAAATAGGACCGGGGTCCACAGTTCACTAGTGGTGTCTCTCCATAGATAAAATAACATGCTGGGTAAACAAATTACAGTTGGGCAATTGATAGAATAAAGATAACGTGATATGTCAAGAAGATCACTATGAGATTTACTCTGGGCATTACAACAAAATACATAGACCGCCATCCAACTGCATCTATGACTAATAATCCACCCCCGGGGATATCATCCGAACACCCTAGAAGTATTAAGTTGGGAACAACAGATAATTGCATTAAGCAAAGTGTGTAATGTAAACAAAGCATATGCCCTTGAGCATATGAATGTTGTTTTCTCCCTAGTAGCAACAGCACATCTACCACCTTAGAGGTTTCTGTCACTCCCCCAGGTAAAATAGAGACATGAACCCACTATCGAGCATAAATACCCCCTCTTGGAGTCACTAGCAACTACTCGGCCAAGATAGCTACTAACAACGGAGAGCATGCAAGATCATAAACAACATAGAGATAACAAAAGATAAAATTCAGTACAGCAACTTAATCATAAACACCAATATTCATCGGATCCCAACAAACCAACATCATAGAATTACATAACGGTGATCTCAATCATGTAAGGCAGCTCATGAGATCTAAACATGAAGCACATGGTAGAGGAGACAACCATCTAGCTACTGCTATGGACCCATAGTCCAAGGTAGACTACTCACTCATCGCTCCGGAGGCAATCATGGCGATGAAGGAGACCTCCGGTGGCGATTTCCCTCTCCAGCAGGGTGCCGGGAAGAGCTTCTGGACCCTCCCGATCTTCGGGTCGACGGCGGCGGTGGATCGTGATGTATTCTGGAAAACTGATCGGGCTCAGGTTTTTCTCATCAGGGGGTATATGTAGGCGAAGGGGGGCTGTCAGAGGTGGAGCCAGGTGGCCTCACAAGGGGGTGGCACGGCCAGGGGCCAGGCCGCACCGCCCCTGTGTGTGGGGGCCACGTGGCCCCCCTCCGTCAGGTCTTCGGATGTTTGGAAGCTCCCCGGTGAAATATGACTTCAGGAACTTGTTTCGTCCAATTCCGAGAATATTTCCTGTGTATCACTTCTGAAACACAAAAACATCAGAAAACAGGAAACTGGCACTGTGGCACTTCGTTAATAGGTTAGTTCCGGAAAATGTATAAAAATGCCACTAAGTGTAACGAAACAATAGGCAAATGGTGTAAATCAAAGCATGGAGCATCAAAAATTATAGATACGTTTGAGACGTATCAAGCATCCCCAAGCTTAACTCCTGCTCGTCCTCGAGTAGGTAAGTGATAACAAAAGAATAATTTTTGAGGTGACATGCACCTACACAATCTTGATCATATATGTAAGCATTGGTGAGCTGGGATCAATAGAACTTAAAACATGGGCATGAAGATATAATCATGACAATAAGAACTTAGCAACCATGTTGTAAACATGCAAATGAACACAAACAAAAGATCATGATAATGAAACAATGAAAGTCAAACGTGTGTTCAAATCATAAGGAAAAACATACAAATGGTTTTCAGCTTGTCCTTCATGGAGAGCAAAACATAAATGCATAGGACACCTCAAAGTTTAAGAGGGCGACTAGATACTAATAATTTAAGAACAAGTGAAACCAACAATATGAGTCAATCAATGAACCTTGGGACAATGCATATCACACTAAGAATGACAACTATGCTCTCTTAATGGTGCATATAGAAAGAAGGTGGTGACTCAACATAAAAGTAGAAGAAAGGCCCTTCACAGAGGGAAGCAGTGTTTGCAAGTTTTATAACCTTCAAAAATTATGGTACTTACCGGCTTTGAGCTCTCATTGCCCCCATCATAAGCATCTTGAATGGTTAAAGTTAATGCGAGAACAATTATGATGCATATGCTTGACAAATCATAAGTTGAAAACCTCGTGTCCCGTGAATACGAGTACCCAAACCATGCTAGTTTACTTAGAGTCCCAAGCAAGGCTCTTGTCATTGTAAGTATATGCATATCATTGAGAACCGCCAATGGGGTACCTCCATGCCCGATGGCATGGAACAAGCCCACACCAAAATGACAGGACAAGCAGACAATGAACACCTCGGCATCTCTTTTATTTGCTATATTGTTTAGCTTTTTATTGTGAGATGCGTCGTCGAATGTTCACCATGGGTATGCTGCAGATTTCCACCATGAATTATGCATGGCTTAGATTGGCGGCCCGGCGTTTCCCTAACACATATAAAAACTCCATGATCCTCACAAGATTCCCAATTCATTTCACATAGCGGGCATCCATAAACAAAAGATCACAATATCAACTCAAATAAGAAGTGCAATGTTGAAAGCTTGCCCCATGACGGCATGGCTGGGCTAGAATCCAACTTACAACTTGCAAGCATAACAACTCAGCATAAAAGACCACCATGTCAAATTTTTAAGAACAGAAAAAAGTAAAGTGTGCCTTCCGGTTCGTGAGAGCTTTACTGACCGAATTTCGCATAACACTGGTAAGAGTTTAATTTGAAGAGAATATAAAAGCGAGTCAAATTTACTTGGAATAGCAAATTGCTAGTAGGTATGTATGGTGGACACTTTGGAAAACTTTGGCTTTTAGGAGTTGGATGCACGAGTAGAGCTCATACTCAGTACAAGGTGAGGGCTAGCAAAAGACTAGGAGCGACCGACTAAGAGAGCAATAATGGCCATAATCATGCAAAGCGACAAAGCGACATTAAAAGAAGCATACGATGGCATCAAAAGTCAAAAACTAAATGATCATGAAGGCTATTGGCGACTTTGGAAGAGTCTAACATGTGTGAGCATGCGCCAAGTCAACCCAAATAAAGCATCAAGGAGAAAACCAAAATAATGCTTCCATACAATAAAAACAACGCATGATTTTTTCAAAGGCTCATTAAGCAATCTCAATTATTTGAGACAAGTTATGCTACAGCAAAACCACTAAGCATACTATCAAAAAGACATCAAGCATGACATGAAAAAGCCTAAGCCGCAGTCTACACAAGCTCCTTCTTGTACCACTATTTTGAACAAAGCTTTTTCTCTTTTCCAACACCATTTGAAATTTTTATAAACACCTCTTTTGATGAAAACCAATGAAGATCAGAGGCAAAAATACACCTTGATGAAAAGATATGAAAAGATCTGAATGCATATCAAGGCGAAAACGAAAACCAAAAGCAGTAGCAGAAAAAGTAGAACACTCGATAAACAATAAGAGTGAAAAACTGAGCGTTCTTTGCAAATGAAAATGAGTACATCTCCACCAAAGGAAAATTTGTTGGGGTCCAACCATTTATTACAGAAAACAAACTAAACTAAGCAAACTAAGAAAACTAAAACAACTGACGCTCCAAGAAAAACACATAGTGCATGAAGCAATAAAAATATAGTGTTTTGAAAGGTGACCTGATTTTTGCCGATGAAGAAGGGGTGCCTCGGGGGCATCCCCAAGCTTTGACGCTTGTACTTCTTGGATATTTCTTGGGGTGCTGGGCATCCCCAAGCTTGAGCTTTTGTCCATTCTTCAACTCATCTCATCATTCTCCAATCCCTACACTTGAAAACTTCCTTCATACAAAACTAAACACAATTCTATTAGCAACATTAGTGTAAGCATAAAATATATTCAACCTCTTTTAACTTCAGGTTTCAACCCAAAACCACCACATATAAAGTATATACTACTTTAACAACTTCCACAAGAGTTCCATGATCAAAAAGAACTCAAAAGAAAGCGATAAAGTGGCAAAAACAAATATTGGCAGAAATCTGTCAAAACTGGACAGCTGACAAAGGACGAATTTTTGAGGGATTTTCCGTTGCTCAAATCAAAAAGTGTTCAACTAAGAAAAGTTTGGATATAACCTGCGGCATATGCACAAGAAATCGCAGGTCCAAAAGATAAACAGAGAATTTTCACGAATTTTTATGGTGCAGCACCGAAAACAGTTTCAGGACAGCAATAACCCCAAATCTTTACCTCACTCAAATTAGAGGCTTCTCTTGGCACAAAAACGAAATAAACAAGATAAGGAGCGGTCATTACAGTAGTAATGACTTCCAAGACTCAAATAAAAGAAAAAGTACTGAAAAGTAAACATTGGGTTATCTCCCAAGAGTGCTTTTCTTTAACGCCTTTGAGCTAGGCGCAGAAAATTGTGAATCAAGTATTATCAGCAGAAGCATTAAGATCAACAGAAGAGGTCTTGTCAATAAGGCATTGTATTTCATCCACATAAGTTTTTGAAGACCCTTTGTGATCATGCTTTGGTACACTATTCTCATCAAAAATATTTTCAGGACAAATCCAGGCAAAATTATTATCGAAAGCATCATTCAATCCCAAAAGCTTGCACGGTATAGGTATCTCGGTCCCCTCATCATTAGTATCAACAACCTTTATAGGTGAACCGAGTTTATTAAAACATTTAAGAACCTTCCTAGCTTCAATAACGACATCCTTAAATTCTAAACGCAAAGTTTCCAAGATAAAAGCTTTCTTTTCGGGGTCCTCAATTTCATGAAGCTTAAGGAACATATATTGCATAAAAGGATTAAGACTAGCAAACCTAGTTTCCAACATGTCAATTAAATAAATAGAAGCAACTTCAATACTAGGAGCAAGTTCAACCCAAGACTTTTCCTCATCTTCATCATGCATACTAATGTGATTAAAGAACTCCTCAATGTTACTTTTTCCAATAATTGAACCACTCCCTACAGAGAGGTCCTCCAGAACAAACTCAGGGAACAGCATGATAAACTAAAGTAAAGAAATAACAACTACCAAGGATTCTAATTTTTTGGGTTTTTGATATAAAAGCAATGCAGGTAAAATAAAATAAAGTAAAGCAAAACAAATAATAAAGTAAAGAATGTGTGTGCGAAGAACTCCCCTCGCAGAAGTCTTCTCTCTTCCCCGGCAACGGCGCCAGAAAAAAGCTGCTGCAACTGTGGTGATGGCGCCAGAAAAAGCTGATGCCTAGTGTGGGAGCAGACGTCCTTGTGCGTGGTGATTGACCAGCCCATTGGGAACCCCAAGAGGAAGGTATGATGAGTGCAGCGGCAAGTTTCCCTCAGTTAAGAAACCAAGGTTTAATGTCGATCTTGAAGAAGAGAGACGGTGACGACTGAAGGTGTTTGTGGAACCTGCACACACACAAACAAATACTTTGTTCCCAACTTGCGATGAGGTTGTCAATCTCACCGGTTTGCTTGAAACAAAGGTTGTGAGCGTATCGAGTGGAAAACAGTAGTAATATGCTAGTAAAGTAAACAGTGCGGGAAAAGTAAACAGTTGATTGCAATATGATTAAAATAGGACCAGGGTCCACAGTTCACTAGTGGGGTCTCTCCATAGATAAAATAACATGCTGGGTAAACAAATTACAGTTGGGCAATTGATAGAATAAAGATAACGTGATATGTCAAGAAGATCACTATGAGATTTACTCTGGGCATTACAACAAAATACATAGACCGCCATCCAACTGCATCTATGACTAATAATCCACCCCCGGGGATATCATCCAAACACCCTAGAAGTATTAAGTTGCGAACAACAGATAATTGCATTAAGCAAAGTGTGTAATGTAAACAAAGCATATGCCCTTGAGCATATGAATGTTGTTTTCTCCCTAGTAGCAACAGCACATCTACCACCTTAGAGGTTTCTGTCACTCCCCCAGGTGAAATAGAGACATGAACCCACTATCGAGCATAAATACCCCCTCTTGGAGTCACTAGCAACTACTCGGCCAAGATAGCTACTAACAACGGAGAGCATGCAAGATCATAAACAACATAGAGATAACAAAAGATAAAATTCAGTACATCAACTTAATCATAAACACCAATATTCATCGGATCCCAACAAACCAACATCATAGAATTACATAACGGTGATCTCAATCATGTAAGGCAGCTCATGAGATCTAAACATGAAGCACATGGTGGAGGAGACAACCATCTAGCTACTGCTATGGACCCATAGTCCAAGGTAGACTACTCACTCATCGCTCCGGAGGCAATCATGGCGATGAAGGAGACCTCCGGTGGCGATTCCCCTCTCCGGCAGGGTGCCGGGAAGAGCTTCTGGACCCTCCCGATCTTCGGGTCGACGGCGGCGGCGGATCGCGATGTATTCTGGAAAACTGATCGGGCTCAGGATTTTCTCATCACGGGGTATATGTAGGCGAAGGGGGGCTGTCAGAGGTGGAGCCAGGTGGCCTCACAAGGAGGTGGCGTGGCCAGGGGCCAGGCCGCGCCGCCCCTGTGTGTGGGGGCCACGTGGCCCCCCTCCGTCAGGTCTTCGGATGTTTGGGAGCTCCCCGGTGAAATATGACTTCAGGAACTTGTTTCATCCAATTCTGAGAATATTTCCTGTGTATCACTTCTGAAACACAAAAACAGCAGAAAACAGGAAACTGGCACTGTGGCACTTCGTTAATAGGTTAGTTCCGGAAAATGTATAAAAATGCCACTAAGTGTAACGAAACAATAGGCAAATGGTGTAAAACAAAGCATGGAGCATCAAAAATTATAGATACGTTTGAGACGTATCAGGGGTGCGCAGTGTTGTATTGTCCTACTCGGTACTCACCATATTTTTCACCATATTGCTTCAGGAGTAGCTAAGTTTATTTCCCTAAATTTCTTTAGTCAAATTTTATATGGGTTGATTTCTTATCATCTTCCCAGGCAGTTCCACCCAAAGGGAACACTTCTTTACAACCAAGGTTCTTGTTCTGACACCATACACAAGGCTTAACAGAGAACTACATGCAGAGGTTTCTCCTATAGGATCCCTAGCATAAGAACCCATCCCATATAAACATGCTAAAAAGATTAAGGGAAACACGAAACTACTTCATTTCCACAATATAGCTTACATATGGTTTTTCCTTTCGGGAAGCCCCGAAGGGTTTACACAAGAAGGAGGAATTACCTTAGCTCCTTCGGTACAACACGATTGCCTTCACTATGCAGGCTTATTATTACAAGTGGTGGTGGTGGTACTACTACTACTACTAAGCAGGGAGTTCTCGCAGGAGCTCGCTGCTGGTTGGTGTTTCTTCTGGCTGCTGGTGTGTGCTTGCTGTGTGTGTGTGTGTGTGTGTTCCTTCGCTGCGCTCTTCTCCTTTTATAGGCATGAGAGAGCACCATTTCTACAGCCTTGCTCCTCTATTATTGCTGCATTCTACAGCCTTCTTTCACCATTATTGGTTCTTGTCTCCTCTTGCTCATCATACACCTATTTTGTAGGACTTTTTTAGGCTTTCTAGGCCTTAGCCTTTTTAGAGCATGTTGGAGGGACTATTTGTACAGCCCCCAAATTGCCTTGGCTGGCTATGGAGGTGACATCTTCCTTATCTTCATCTTGGAAAAATCTTCTCGCTTCACATGATGGTGTCTTGGAATCTGCTTCTTTACTTTGGCTTGATTTCTTTCCTCTTGTATGCATGTAGAAGCTCTTCACAGCTTCAAATCTTTGGCTGCTTGCATGCTTGACGATGGTGGAGATCTTCATAATAGGAATATTTATTTTTATTCATTCCATAAATATTTCGATATTATTAATTAAATTTTTTTTTTTGAATTTTTCAATTGTTCGAGTATAGGTTCTCCGCGCCCGAATAATTGATAGTAATATCAATTCAGGTTTATTCTAATATTCGGGTCCTCCGCGCCCGAATAATTGATAGCAATATCAATTCATATTCAACAGTATTTACATGCTTCTATATTTATTCTAGAGGCTGACCATGTCCAGCGATGTCCATGTGGTCATCATCTAAAAAATTCAGATCATATTAAGCATCATATTCTCTTTTTAATGCTTCAAATTTTTCATTAAATTCAGCTTGTAATTCTTTTAAAATTTCTGCTTTTAATTCTTCTTTCCATGTTTTTGCAATTTCTTCAAATTTTTAATCTACCTTCAAGTCTATGTGCTCTGAATCCAGAGGATCCACGCCTTTTAAAAGGCACGCCTTATATGTTAGAGTCTGGGGGGACTCTTCTTCTTCTTTTGCCTTCTTTGATGATTTTCCCTTTGTATGAGTTGTATTTGGTGGAGGGGGAGTATTCTTGTTTTTTCCCTTAACTTTCTCAATATATTCCTTCTCTTTAGGGTCTATATAGAAGTCTTCTCCAATGATATCTTTTGCATATTTTAAGGCTTCATTGATATCTATATATTTTTTCCATGTTAAATCTTCTCCCTTCATTCTTGCTATAGTTTTCTGTTTTGCTAATTCCTCAAATTTTGTATATATGCCTGGTTTACTTCCATCAAATAGGACATATACTGATATTATTTCCTGCGTTTGAATTCTTGCTGACTTCAGTAAATTTTTACTCATAATGTTAAAATATTCTGCAAGGCTATTCAGAATGGATAATAAATATCCCTTCTCTTCTCTTTTATTGTTATATTGGAACCAGAAATTATCCAATATACATTCTTGAATTTCATCTAGAGCAATATGTCCCTTTGCCTTGAATTTGAATGTATTTGGAGGGAATATTCTCAATGTATTATCGATTCGAAATGTAAAAACTTCTGTCCCGTTAGGGAGTATTCCTCTCTTCATTTCTGCAAAATTGATGCGCGAGAAAATATATCAGGTAAGCAATTATCTTTACCTTTAATATGCTCAAAAACTACTTTATAACCATTCCCAGTTATGATATCTTCAAATAAAACCCATCTTCTAGTAGAACTTTTCTTACTATTGATTTGATTGTAATATCTACATATTGCTTCACAATCTGTTCGTACTG
The DNA here is from genome assembly GCA_007115705.1 of Dactylis glomerata. Taxonomy (NCBI): domain Eukaryota; kingdom Viridiplantae; phylum Streptophyta; class Magnoliopsida; order Poales; family Poaceae; genus Dactylis; species Dactylis glomerata. Next base: position 81,830 of record QXEO01000258.1, read on the forward strand.
TAAATTCCTTAAACCCTAAATATAATCTAAATGCGTTTATGGCATGGACTACTGCAAGAATTTCTCTATCAATATTATTCATAGTTTTTAATTTATAACTCCCTGAGGCATATCTACATATTTTTTCTTCTGCCTTTGGAGAATATTTATTAGGCTTTTGCTTTAATATAGCACCCCATCCTACCTTAGATGCATCAGTTTCAATTATGAAATAATTTTCTTCTAATGGTAATTCTAAGGGTTTCAAGTTTTTAACCTTTTCTTTAATAGCCTGAACTAATTTTATGTCTTCAGAATTAAAATATTTCTGACCATTCTTTCTTAATTTAGCATATAATGGTCCAGCAAGCTTTGCTAAGTTATCTATATAGTTTCTTGTGTAGTTTACAATTCCTAAAAATTGTTGTAAAACCTTTTTATCATTCATGGCATCAGGAAATTGTAATATTTTCTTAGCTATATGCTCTTGCAAATATATTTTTCCTTCTCCTATTTCATGGCCAAGGAAATTAATTTTCTCTTTGCAAATTTCCATTTTCTTTTTAGATAATATTAACCCATTTTGCTCTACCTTTCTAAAGAAAACTTCAAGGTGTGCAATATGCTCTTTATAAGTCTTTGAGAAGACTAACAAGTCATCTACATAGACTAATATGAATGCTTGATTCTCATTGAATATATTTTGCATTTTTCTTTGAAATAATGCAGGTGCATTCTTTAACCCTAAAGGCATAACTAGCCATTCATAATGACCTTGAGGACATGTAAATGCTGTCCACGGAATAGATTCTTTGGCCATTTTTACTTGCCAAAAACCGGCCTTTAAATCAAACTTTGAGAAATATTTGCTTCCTTGTATTCTGTTAATCCATTCTTGCTTATTTGGTATATTATATGCATCATCTATGGTATTATCATTAAGTCTTTTATAATTAATAACCATTCTAGACTTGCCTCTAACTTCTTCAGCATGATTTCTTACTATAAAGGCTGCGGATCTATTAGGGCTTCTACTTTCTCTTATTGCCCTTAGTTTCAGTAATTCTTCAATATGCATTTTGAATTCTTCTATATCTTTGGGAGTAGCTTCTATAGGTCCTGACTTAATTATGTAATCAGGGTTTATAATATTTATTTTGCATACTATAGCATTCTTATCCCAATGTTTCATTGGTATTTCTCCAATGATTTGTATATCTTCTAGCCTTCGCACAATCTTGTCTATATCATTTTTTGATTTTATATCTCTATACCAATTGGGTGAGAAAGATTGTAACCCTATGCACTCGATGCATGTATTTTCTATATGATATTCTCCTAGACTATCACTAAGCTCTTCTTCATTGTAGATTTCAAGAGGGTCTATACTAGTGCTACCCTCATCTTCCAGCTTAGATATTTCTACATTTTGCAAGGATTTTCTTTGTTTTCGTACCTCAGATATGTATGGAACATTATCTTGGTGTGGGATGAATGTAACTCCTTCTTCATGTATAATAGTGGTTTGCAAGGATTGTTGTAAAAACCTTAATCCTAATATCATATCATCACTTATTACAGATAAATCTCTGATTGTAATTTCATCTATTATGTATTTGGTGCCATTTATGTATGATTCAATGTTATATGCTAGTTGATTATGTACTTTCTTTATTCCTGACATGTATGTGGATACTTCAGCTTTATTATCATCTATTGTTTTAACTATTTCAGGGCATCTTGCAAAATACTTATCATGAATTATATTCTTAGTGCAACCTGTATCTAATAATGCTAAAATTTTGTAAGAAATGTTTGGCTTTAAAATTATTTTAACTAGAATCCGTATTCCTAGTACTTCCTTAAATGGTAGGCGTACTATATATTTATTCCCAAAGCTTGTTATAGCATCTTTTAATTGTATATGCCTATCTCCTTTACTTTCTCTTACAGTTACCATTTGATCTTTTAATTCAGTATTTTTGGTTGTATTATCTTCTTGACATTTAACACCATTATTATTATTTTGTAACTTATAATTTATTTCTTCTAATTCTTCTTCTAGTTTATTTATTCTATTTTCTAGATTTCTAACTCTACTTGATAGTACTCGATCTTCTGGTTCATATTCTATTTCTTGTCTCCAACTTTGATTTTTAGCTTTCAAACAAGAAAAACAAGCTTGTCTTAAACATATACTACAAGTTGACCTATTTTCTTGGCTTGGGTAGTATATGCAAAAGGCACATTTATATAATAGTCTCCTTTACCTCTAATCCAATCATGCTCACAATCTACTTGATTCATCATTTCAATTTTTAATCCTGCTAGTTCTTCTATTAAATCTATCTCATCTTCACTTGATTCTTCTTCTATTATCTCATTTTCTACTTCATCTGTTTCTATGATTGAATAAATTGACTCATCATCTTTTATTTCATCATCACATACTAATATGTTTTCATTGACACTATCTATGATTAGCACTCTTTCTTGCTCTTCTAATTTACTAGAATATCTTTTCTGATCTTTATTGGGACAAGTTCTACTTAGATGATCAGGTGAGTTACATATAAAACACCTGCATGTACTATCATATGTTTTTCTGGGATTATATCTTCTTACATTTCTCTTATGTAAGAAAGGGGCTCTATTATCCGACCTTCTTAAGAAATATCTTCTTTTTGTCCTAAAATTTCTATTATCTCTCCTTTGAGGTTTATAATATTTTTTATTCCTATGCCTATCTTCTCCATATGTTAATGGAATTTGGACAATATTATTGCAGAAATTGTAATCTGATCTCTTCATAGATCGTTGTGCTTGTATACTTGTGCAAACTTTTCTTAAATGTTTAAATACAAAGGTTATGGCTTGGGATATATTCATGATGAAACCTTCTGTTTCTTTCTTATATTCTTCAAATATTATGGATCCTAAAGGGTCAGGTAATTTGTTAAAATATCTTTCGATGACACCTTTATTGTAACCCTGTTTAGCAGTGGTAGCATTATATAAATAATGCTGAGAGAATTCCTTTATTCCTTTCCAACTAGTTAAAGTTAATTTTTCTATTTCTCTCAACCTTTCATTCTGCAAAGCTGTATTTCCAAGTTCTGGGTCTTCTGCTATGATCATATTTGATATAATGTTAGCAAAATTATTTGGGTTACTTCCAGCCCTTTTTAATTCTTCATAATTATTTGGATATGTCTCTACCCATTGTTCCCATAAAACTTTTACAGATTCTCCTAAAAATGTTTCAAGATATGTTAGCATATCTTCTACCTTATTTCCTATATTATGTTGGTTTTGTATATATTTTTGAACTATTAGGCTTTTCCATATGCTAATTATATTTGGCCAATCTGCAGGATCATGAGCTGCTAAGTTTAATATAGCACCATCATTCCTATAATTTTGAAATTGCACTGGCCTTTCAAAATCTCTTCTTTTAGAACCCATATGCTTATATTGTCCTGGAATGTAGGTTGGTTGAAAATCTTCTTTTTCTGGAGGCCATCTTTCAGCTGGTCTGGTGGCTCTCTCTCTTTCTCCTTCTTGTTTTACTGAACTATCACCATATGCAGTTCTTTTTCTCTTACTATTTTCAACTTCCATGGTTTCCATTGAATTTTCTAAATTATATAACCCTACCTCATCTAGGGAATTTATAAAATCATCATATGCTTCAGACTCATTGTAGTCTATATCTTCTTCTAGTATTTCGTTTACTATTTTTTCTTCTTCTTCATAACTTTCTAATAGCAATTTATTGTTTATATCCCATTGCTCATCTTCATCTATAACTTTATCCTTATGACTTTGGTTGATATTGACATTTTTATCTTTGTCTTTGGGCTCAACCATATTTTTTACCATAGCTGAACTGCTAGCGGTATTATTTTTGTCACTTCTTAATTTTTTAAGTCTTGAAATTTCTCTAATGAAAAATAATTCTTTTTCTCGGATCTTAGGCCAATCTTTTATCATAGAATTATTATATTCCCATTCTATATGTTTTAATTTTCCTTCCCAATGAATTATTTCATTGTCTAGATTTGCCTTTTCCATGCATTCTGTCGCATCTTTGCACCTATTATCACTAAATTCAGATTCTGACATTAGAGATTCGTGTCATCTAAGGATGCGGCTTTATAATTTGTGAACCTAATGCTACTACTTCCTTCACAATTTTGAGAGCTAATGTAG